>JAECUM010088011.1:0-11708 GCA_016617855.1 Megalonaias nervosa | reverse complement strand
AAGTTTTCATAGGAATTTCCTTATCGTCTACATATTTCTTCGTTGCAGCGTCGAAATCTGATTCTGGTGTTCTAAGATTATTAATACCATTATTATTCATATTGAGAAATGCACGCATTATACCGCCGTTGGCCAATACGTACTTAGATTCTTGATCGTCGACATATTTCTTTGTTGCGGCGTCTGTATCTGCGGTTGGGTTTCCAAGGTCTATAATTTTATTTTGATTCATAATAATACTATATGTAAATGAATCACCAGCTTTCTTAATATAATCGCTGACTGACGTACCGGAATCTTGTATTTTACCCTGATCAGTAAAAGTAACTATATTATTAACAACCGCGGTGGGAACTCGTATAAGTACATCTGGTAGTTGTATATTACTAGTTTTTAATCGTCCTTCTTTATCCTGAAAAAACAACTACTTCATTTTGATCCACACTGGTTATGTTTAATAAATCATCAATCTCATTTCTAAGTTGATCGAGAGTTGCGTATTTAGATAAATCAACTTGCTGATGACCTTTACCACGAGAAGATCTTCCATAAATATCCACCATTATATTTACTAATGTCTGTTTAAATGTGACGTCGTAGTATATTCAAGCACAACTTTGTGAGGTGGTTTTGTTGATTTTGATATAGCATCAAGTACGTTAAGTACTTCTCGACCACATATTGGTGGATCGGTTAATGTTTGTGTTGGTAATGTTGAATACCATATTGGAGTACTTTGATAGCCGCTAATATACTTTAAGAATTCTTTTGGTGGAGCTAGTCCATATGAATCAAAATAAATAATTCCACGTGGATCAATTGCATATCCGACCCAATGCGTGCCTGGACCAGAATTTTCATCGAGATTAACAATACCGGTTTCAATATTGTTTGGTTGTTTTGGTAATTGATCACGCATGAAAACACCTCTGAAGTTTTTTTATTTTTAATTTTTTAGCAGCATCTAGTAAATCAAAATTGGACGTAGGAGATATTAGTAAACTGTTCCCGGTAATCTTAGGCCTTTTCCATACCATGAATGTGGAGTCCCTGGTAATCTTAGACCCCTTCCCTTTTTTTTGATTCCCTTTCCTGTTGCTTTCTTTAATGCCATTCCAGCAGCGGTTCCAACAGCGCCTAATGCAGCTGCTTTTGCAACAGCTGGGGCTGCAGCGGCTATTAATGCTGGTATAGCAGCAAGAAGTGGAAATATGCCACCCGTCTTAATGATATCTTTAATGGCACCCGCAGAAAGATTAAGTTTTATACCTTTATTTGATTTTTGGCTTCATTGAAATGCTTATGCTGGCGTTCTGTAAGAGATAATTTATTTGAACCGCTCATCTGATCTTTCTTTAGCGATATTTTTAATCCGCAATTATTTTTTGATGCTGATTGTATCCTTTTAATCTGACCAGGAGTCAGACTAACACTAACGTGATTATACGACATTATAATATTCATAAATGATCTAATTACATGTTTTCTACTGGAGCATCAACGACTCTCTTTCGTCCACCAGCACCTTCAAGTAACATCGATTTATCGCTGAGTAAAACAGCAATTGCTCTGTAATTAGGAATATCTATAATATTTCTGTTAACACGAGCTCGAAAATGTATATCGACTACTGACTGTCTGGCTAAATCTAAATGTTCGAGCGAAAAGTAATAAATTGGATATAGGGTTGTAAAATCCAATTGTGATATTTGTAAACCAGTATCAATGTTTTGATCACGACCCATGAACGTCATTAGACGATGATATGCACGTGCTACATGATTTTGATCGAAATTCAATAAAATATCTTCGGATGGTTCTTGATGTCCATTTATTCTTAAAGAAACCTCGGAAACACCAAGATTGTCAAATATCATAATACTAAGATTTTGACTGTTTACTCGTGCAACATCTTGAAATGCAATAAATATATGTAGTGGTGCGGATATTCCCTGTTGAGAGGCTATTTGCCATGTAAATAAACCATTAATTGCGCTCTGAACAGCATATGTGGTCATTGTTAACCATGACAACGCTGATTTACCACCTTGACTCATAAAAGCAAGTAACCGATCTTCTTCAGATACTGTTGGAGTCATCACCGGCATCCATAATGAAAGTTTTGTCAGAATTACTCTACCAGCATCACCAGCGGGTCGCCATATTGCATCATTGTCAGTTGCTTTTCGTACAAGTACAACCGTATGTTTGGCTCCGAAAATGACTTTTCTGACATTTCTACAAAATCCAAATATATGTGATAGTGGAATCGCACATGAAAATGCTCTTCTTCCACCACGCAACATTGCTCGACGTGATCTAAATCCCCAGTTAAAATCTGGATCTACATTAATAATTATACTCTGTACATCAGCATCGGCGTTTCTAGCAAAATTTCTTATTTCATATTGTTGATACTCTGGAGAATTAGAAGTATCTTTTACAAACATCATTGACGGGCCAGCCGATCTTGAATAATCGTCGCTGTATCTTACAAGGCCAAGTATTGTCGTTGCAACGTCAACGTCTTTCTGAATTGATTCAATATTTTTACCATCAATCATATACGTAGCGCTATCAAATAACGCCATAATACCATTATTAACAAAACCGACACTAACATCGTCTCCATATGCTTCTGGTGCTGCAGGATTAGCGTTATTTAAAATTTCACCTTCAACCTCAATAAAAGCCTCAGCGGGTAGGAAATACCTACTTGTATCCTGAACTTGTAGTTCAATTCGTCCACGTTGATCTGGAATTCGAGCATCATAAGAATAATATTGATAATCACGCATAGACTCATCTTTAAGTACTGGTGCGTCCATGTCGAATGCGGGATCAGATATTCGCTTGAACATCTTTATTATAATTATTATCGTCTAAAACGAAGACCACTTCGGGAAGTGAGACCACTTCCTGCTATCAGACTATCGGTTATATTTTTTTCTTTTTCTGACATTGGTACATCAGCCAACTCTGATAGCTTTTGATTAGCAACTTGATTTATTATTTTACTGACATTTGCAGGCATTACTTCAGTACTAGGTCATTTTACAGGTTGAGGTTTTCGTCGTATTAATCGTGTTAGTCTATCTTTGATCGCTGAAAATGCTTTACCAGCGAGATTACCCATAGCACCAATACCTTTTTCACGAACAACATCAATAGCTTTCATTCCCAGCTGCTTTGCGATCGGTATTGCTTTTGGGGCTATCCTTCTAAATAGACCCTGAACAACATCACCTAGTCCATCTCCGTAGGTTGTTTTGTATACTGGTAATCGTGAGTTTATTACCCTGACCATAGTTGGTCCACGGTGAGTACTATATACGATCATTTTATTATAGTAATTGTATTTAATTACGTACTTAGTCGCTGTAGTAGTCATCGGCAATTTCATTAATAAGAGACTGATAAACATCAACGTCCATGATACCGCCGGTGAATAACCGTCTGCAAATATCGGCTGCTTCATTAATTATTTCTGGAGAATTATTACCAGCTCGTTTTCCTCCAATGAGAATTTCTAGTCGATCAACATCAGCAAGAACATTATTAGGACAGGTAATAAGACCACTTCCATGAGTATTAAATCCACTTCCACTTACGTTGCCAGAAGAGGTGTCTGACGGCCAATATTCTTCTTCCTCCTCTTCCTTTTTGCTTGATTTTTGTTGTTTTGGAGATTGTTGTTGTGGTGGTAGTGGTGGTAATATTTGTGGCAATTGTTGTTGTGGTGGTGATACTTGTTGTGGTAGTGGTGGTAGCACTGGTGATCGTGGTAATTTAAATCGTGGTTGTTTTTGTGGTTTTGGAGATTGTGGCGATTGTTCAGATTTTTCTTTTATATAGTTATGTACATTCTCATCAAATTCATTAAAATCTTTAATATCTTCATTAGATCTAATTTCTGGAATACCAGTATATATGCGATATACATCCTTAATCCAATTGGCAGAGTTCAGAGATTTAACATGTTCTGGTTTTACATATTTTTGTCTTTCATAATATCCAAATGCGGCGATATCAAGTAATTGGTCTCTGTCCTTGATAGCAGCAATACCTTCAGGTGTAAATTTATCTATTATCTTAATTCTGGTTTTTGGTTGTCGTGGTTGTGGTTGTGGTTGTGGTTGAGCCACTTGAATACGACCAGCAATATCAGCAGGTAATGTTTCAAGAGCTCGTTGTGTTGCCTCAGTTGCTGTAACAATTTTCTTTGTTGGTTCGACAATCGGTTTAAATAATTGTTTTGTATCCTCTTCAAATTCAACATGAGATTCCTGACGTTCTTGTAATTGTTGCTTGACAGCATCACGAACAGGTAAATATTTTCTAATTGCTTCTAGTCGCTCTCGAGCTAATCTAGCAGAATGAGGTTCTCCGATGACAACCATATTAATAATATTTATACTAGCTGTTTAATTTACAGCAGCAGGGAGGGTGAACGACAAAAATTGAGTGACCCGGCGAGTAAACTAAACGCATTATAACATAAAAAACAAAAAAGTCAAAAATAAAATAATAAAAATGAGCTAAACCGAACGATTTATTATTCGTTTTTCAAACTATACGGTAATAATAAAAGTTAGGAGGTTCGGTTTAGCGTTATTGACCTTATTTTTCAGCCTCTGTAGGAACCTTTATTTTTGTAAAATAAGGTCTCAGCCAAGTGGTCTGTTCACCCTGCATCAATGGAAAACAGAGTGTCAGATGAAGAGCAGCAGGCAGGGTGAATGACCAAATGCTTTATCACAATTATGTAAGAGAATGATGTCTGTCAGATATAGCTGAGAGTTGAGCATGATTCGAACAAGTTGTCTGTTCAACATGTATCAGACAAAACTATATAGCTGAGACAAATTTTGTCTTAATTGACATAATTTTTGTCTTAATTGTATATGATTCAGACAAGTGGTCTGTTCACCCTCCCTGCTGCTCATATAATCAAAAAACCTCAATTTCTGTCCATCATATTATCTGAAAAACAAATCATTAAGAGTTAAAGAAACAATATCCTTTAAAATAACTGAATGGTCTGTCTGCAATAGTATTCCAGTGTTTGTAACCTTAAAAGATGAAAATATCTAATTTCTCTAGCACACCGTCAATGCACTATCCACGCGCAAGTCATATATCTGTATGAGAACCATCTCCAAAATACTGATTTGGCTCAAAATTGTGAAAATAAATACTTTCTGTTGACAGCCATTCTATGGATACGCATTTCCTTTGAATTTCCATTAAGTAGTTTTGAATTATACTCCATATAACGATCGCATGTGCTATTTTATATCTGTGTGTCTGTTTGCTTGCCTTTCTTAACAGTTTGAACTTTTATGATAATATAGGATGTACATTATTCCCAGGTGTGTACATTGAAGGTATATGAGCCTGTCCACTTCTTATGTTTTTCAAATACTCACTGAGCATTACTGGGAAGCGGATCGATACAAATAGTTTGAAACAGGAACAAGTTTTCTATGTGTTGCAAAATAAAGGACATTAGTACTCAAAGAGGGCGATACGTAAATCCAGAAAGGTAAGTTGAACATCTCGATACGATTACCTCAATATTCGACCCATGCAATTTTAAAACTTTGGAAGCTATTTACTTAAACGTACTGAAACATGTACTTGTTACTTTATTGAAAGTTGATAGGGTTAGTAGCTGTGCATAGACTACAAGGCTAAAACGAAAATTCAAATTTTATTTCTTATTAAATAGACTAGTAGTTGTATCACTATCGCTGTAAAATATTTCGTCTTTCTAACTTTAATTACTGATGTATTTAGTTTCATTGCTGGTGTCATTTTGGTTTCAGTATATTGATTCATCGATATAACCATGTGCCTTCTGTCTCATTCATCAATTGTCTCGTATGTCTATGAAGGAAGTCATCGTCAGTCTGTCTTTATAGCAATGAAGTCATCGTCAGTCTGTCTTTATAGCAATGAAGTCATCGTCAGTCTGTCTTTATAGCAATGTAGCTAATTATATCTGACAATGTAATAGGCTAGCTTGTTATCTAGCAGTCTGTGTGTCGAACAAGTTAGCTATTTATCCGTATTTCTGTCTATTTAGCAAGCTAGCTTGATATCCATTAGTATGTCTATGCAACAAGATAGTTAATGCGTCTGGCTGTCTGGCTGTGCAGCAGTCTAGCTAGTTATCAGTCAGTCTGTCTTTGAAACGCCTTGATAGTTATGCCATTCTGTCCATGTATCGAAGTTACTAATTTATTCGAATGTCTGTCTATGAACCACGGTAGCTAGTTATACGTCAGTATTTCTATGTAGAAAGCCGGCAAGTTAGCAGTCAGTCTGTCTATAAAACAATCGAGCCTGATAGGTGTAAGTCTGTCAATGTAGCAAGCTATCTAGCTATATATCAGTCTGTCTATATAACAATCAAACTAGTTATTCGTCAGTCTGTCTATATAACAATCAAACTAGTTATACGTCAGTCTGTCAATATAACAATCAAACTAGTTATACGTCAGTCTGTCTATATAATCAAACTAGTTATAGATCAGTCTGTCTATATAACAATCAAACTAGTTATACGTCAGTCTGTCTATATAACAATCAAACTAGTTATACATCAGTCCGTCTATATAACAATCAAACTAGTTATACGTCAGTCCGTCTATATAACAATCAAACTAGTTATACGTCAATCTGTCTATATAACAATCAAACTAGTTATACGTCAATCTGTCTATATAACAATCAAACTAGTTATACGTCAATCTGTCTATATAACAATCAAACTAGTTATACGTCAGTCTGTCTATATAACAATCAAACTAGTTATACGTCAGTCTGTCTATATAACAATCAAACTAGTTATACGTCAGTATGTCTATATAACAATCAAACTAGTTATACGTCAGTCTGTTTATTAACCCGTTTGTCCCCTACTCGAATTTTTCCAAAGTCATAAATATGCACAAACGAGTTATAAAAGATTTGCGTTCGATAAATTAAAATATAATGCAACGTTTGCAAAACTTCGCACATATGTAATCCAAATCAACATGTAACTTTGTTAGAAATAATGTCTGGATATGTTTTTCCTTTGATGCATATGTACCTAGTGCTAAAATCAAGAAGGACGCCAATAGTAGACAAGGAAGTATTTGTACATATTGATTTCAATCGACTCAACATATATCGCTAACCTAGATAAGGTAGATCGATGTCTGGTTTGACTGACTTGATACCTTAATGTTCCTATTGAAAACTTGCCTTTATCAGGTTATCTTGCTTTCATTTCTGAGTTCAGTAGTATACGATATTCTGCAGTGAATGATTAACAGCTGTGACCTATATACTACCAGGAATTGACACACATTGATAACGAAGAGGAAACCAATATAATCTGTGTTTTTAAATAAAAATAAAAATTACTTATATATATATATATATATATATATATATATATATATAGAGAGAGAGAGAGAGAGAGAGAGAGAGAGAGAGAGAGAGAGAGAGAGAGAGAGAGAGAGAATATATGTATAATATGTACGCTTTATCAATGATATACCACGAGATGTATAAATTTTTCATCAAAAGGAAACGAGGCTTGCTGAGTTTCCTTTTAATAAAAAATTTATACAACGATATTATACATATATTTTATTTATATCACATACAGTTACATATATTTGCCTTTTGAACGGAACTGTGTATTGAATGGGTGAATGAACTCACGTCCCTGCCAAGTGTGTCCGCTACAAAATATAGTTCTGTCTTTTTGTGCCTATTCACAATCAACTTTTCATATTGATAAGTTGATTGTTTTTATTTTTGACTTTCTATTTTTATTCACATTGATTAATTTAATATAAGTTACACTTATGATTTATACATGAAAGATGGTTTTAATGAAGAAAGTAGAGAACTAGGCCTACAGTCACAATGATTCTTGAATACTGAACGCTTATCAATGCATTGACGTACAGGCGCAAGGAAATTAGCGTGGAATAGAATCTAAGCGAAACGACGAACCAACAAGAGGTAGTTAAAATATTTTAATATATTTAAAGTTGATATAAGTCATTATTCTGCTTTAATTAACATTACTACCGACCGTAAATTTCTCTCTCTCTCTCTCTCTCTCTCTCTCTCTCTCTCTCTCTCTCTCTCTCTTCCTTCCTTTGGTCGGTTCTACTTAACATTTACCATGATTCTTCATATATATTCACTACCCTAGAAAACTTTAAGAACAATGTACTGTGCCATCTACAACTGATATTATGATACCAACAAGATGCCGCCACACACTATGATCACTATGATAACACGGCACTGTTCCAACCATTACTGATGACATCACAATGCCAAGACATACCCATAAACTATTTGATAACAAGGTACTGTGCCATTTATTACTGCTGACATCATGATACCAACAAATGCCCCAAACCACTTTAATTGCACGGTCCTGTGCCATTTATTACTGCTGATGTCACGATACCAGCAAACGCATATGCTAGAGCGAGTTTAGACCTAATAAATGGCAAATAAAGATAAGCTTAAGAAAACACTAGACCTTACACTAGCTCATCATCGCTTGATACATTCACACTAATAAATCATGTTTAAGCAATTTCTGTATAAGGTAATGTGCTATTTAGAATAAAAACAATCGGAAACGAGTACATATGGATACATTTTATTCCTCTTAAATACATGTTCGAGGTGTCGCTAATTAATTAATCTATAATACGTGTTTCTAGGGGTCACTAATGAATTAATCCAAAATTCATTTTTCGAGGGGTTATTAATTAATTTATCCTCAATCTATACATTTTATAGAAATGTATTCTCAGTAAATAAAGTTCTAAAATTATGAGTCTCCAATGAATTATTCAACATTTTGAAAGACTTCCACGCGAAATATAATAATTATTCAACATTTTGAGATATTTCCATGCTAAATATAATAATTATTTAACGTTGTAGTCAATCAGTCCATCAATAATTTAAAATACAAAGAACTGAAATTGTTTTACAGATTGTTGGTAAATTATAAGTGATGTAACAGTATAAATTTGGGAAACTGATTATTGCGCCAGAACTGAGGGTAATCTTGTTGCGGTCAGCGTGACAAATAACAATTAAAATTGACGTATGGGCTTGGCTCCCAATAGATTCCTAGCCTGTGATAGTCACCCTATCTTGTTTGGTGGAATGATTGATTTCTAATTAAGACCCGCTGGGACAACGGTCAGACAGAGATGTTAAATAGGTGGTTAAGTATCGAGAAACGACAAAGGTAGGGACAAGCCCGAGACAATTTTCAGAATATTTGGAATATGCATCATCAAAAGAAATTTTACGTAAATGGTTATTAATAAAAGAGGAAGACAGGAAGAATTGTTCTAGCTTCGATGGGCGTGTACAATTTTTGGCGGTGATGTAAAATCCTGAATGTGTAAGGTAAAAGAGCAGAATATGTTTCCTATACGAATGCAATGTTTTAAATAATTTCTCTAGCAGTACTAGTAGGTCTAAATTTCTGCAGGGAGAAAAATAGAAAGTACCTTTCTTGTTGCAAAATTTGCTAAGGGAGGGGTGTCTGGACGTTTGAGGGACAAGAAATGTAAAGAGAAAGAAAACGTTGGCTTTATAGAAAAGAAAAGCTAGTCTCGAAAAGACACAGATGTGTTGTCTCAATAGCTACAATATGGTCATTGATGTAAGCTTGTAATTATTTGATGAATTATTCGTTTTAAGTTCATACATCTGTTTTCCGTGTGTTCGAAAGTTAATGGTTTGTATGCATTTGTCTTGAATGTTATATGAGTCACGTACTCTAAAATTCTTGTACAAAATTTCTTCGATATGAATTCGTTTGAATTTCCTCGTTTATATATAATAGGAATTTAAATGAAATCTATAATGTATGCTAAGAACTGATTTTCCTATGTCCATGTCAAGAAACCTCTAGTTAACAAGTAATGTATTTAGGACCAGACGTGAAACCCATTAATTTATTTGTGTAATTAAGTTGTAAATTCTTTTAACTGAGAAAATTGGCATTGGATGACTGAGACCGTTCATTTACTGAATTTGACATAAAGACCACAAGGTTGTAGAACGAAGATGTCTCCTTATCTTATGGTTCCAGTTAGGAATGCTGAGTAGCAGCTAGAAAGACATTAATTTTGTGATAATAGGGTTGTGTCTGTGTATCAGGTTGCGAACTGATCATATTAGCCATAGACTATTGCGTTACGATAAGTCGATATCTGACAAAACAAGAGTTGGAATATTGTTCTACTTCTAAGAGACAATGCTACTGCATCTAAAAAAAAAATTTGAAGGGCAAATACGCAGACATAGCTAGTTGTTCGAGCGGCTTGAAGCAAGACCTTGCAGCACCTGTAAAACCTGCCTTAAATGTTAGCCCCGTAATCACATAATACCTTCAGTTTATATTTCAACACATCATCTACATAATAAAGACTCTCATTTTCAATATATATTCATAGAACCAACAAAAACATTCAAAGTTAAATTCTTTGCCCTAAACATTGTTACATTTTGACCGTGACGATTCTATTAGTATGTTTCTTAATTTCGAGTCAGATTTTGATTTTATTAATCCGAGATTAATGTGTCTGTAATTTTGTTCTATAACATAGTTGTCATAGGGCTTTGAGTATGTACACATGTGCACATTGTATAAATATTGTGATAACAAAACACATTTAATTATCTCACTTGTAAACATAGATGTAGGAATTAAATTTAGAAAGCACATATTGATTCAGTTCAATATGAACTCGTTCTGTTTTCTTTGTCCTTTATTATTTTTTCTTTTCCTTCAGTTATGCATTTCTTCTGATGATCTTTATTTTTTTAAATAAATTGTTTGTTTTCTTTACGTGAGAGGCAGAAACGTGTCCTTTATGTATGGGAGTGCTGTCAAGTGCGCCTTTTTGTTCTTTGCCGTTGCTGGTCGTAATTATCTGTTTTTTTTCCACGCCTCAGATCTGACACTAAACGGAGAAGCTTATTGACAGAACCTGTTGTACAATTGTCACGTTATGTCTGACCTTTCAAGCATGATAAATGGCGAAGCTATTTTAAACGGAGATGATAGTGTTTAACTTATTTTATTGCATGCTTAACAACACATGCATTTACATATCTCCCATTCTTATTATAAAAACAAACTTGCACATGGTTAGGGCTAAATGTCAGACTAAAAGTGCACATATTTTCTTCGTCTTTTCATCATCTACTTGACGTTCGGTTTGTTACACGACATATTGTAAAATTGTTTGCTCTACAAAAATGTAATTTCCACTTACAAGAGAAAAATCAAGTATTTTTTTTTTCAAAACAGTAATTTTAGTTTGACACGAGGGCATCTTCATCCCATACTGCACCTGGTTTTAAACCATACTAACATAATTTACATTTGACATGAAACGAAGAATAAATTAAAGAGGTGGACAAAGCAAAAATACACAACAACAAAACGATGAATATTGACAAAATCGAATAGATCCGATTCACATTTTCTTCCACCTGATTGTATACAATGCTATGATTAAATTACATTTTTATCGCAAAACCATACATCATTTTTGTTGTTAGATCAAATACATCCAGACACTGATATCAAGAGGTAATTTAACATGATAATGCAGACAGACGTACATACTGACGGAAAGAAAATAGATATA
>JAECUM010088000.1:0-14264 GCA_016617855.1 Megalonaias nervosa | reverse complement strand
TATATATATATATATATATATATATATATATATATGTATATATAGATAGTTTATTTCTCAGAATCTGAAAAGTATCTGATGAAATATGTTGAAAATGCAAATAGCATTCAGATAAGTTCACGTAGAAAGTACAAAATAGTATTTAAAGAAGTAGCCAGTCTGCTAGTATACCGCGGCTGCATGGAGAATATTATTTTCTTATGTTAGTGTGCTTAGTATATTTTTATTGTGTGCTTATTTTTTATCCATGATTACTGATTCTTCGGGTCATTTTAAGTATTCTCTGGAACAACAAATACAATTCCACAGTTTGCACTAGAACACTATTTTTGGATTAGTTTAAATTGATTTAAAGGCATCTGGATTGTATCATTGTAATACTCGAAGACTGATAATACATAAGCACATTCAACTGTCGATGGATCATCACATTCAAGATTGGAATTCATTCGGAACTTTCAATCATTTTGTAATTGTGACACACCATTTAGGATTAGTTGGGATTTAATTCACAATTCTGTAACGTCATCTTAAAAATTTATTATTTTTTTTTAACTTGGATCATTATATTAGTTACTGAATTTTAGAACACGTACTAGGTTTCCGTTTTATGTTACATAGTTTAAGTCTCGAGAGTCCGAACAAAAATTGTGGGTTTAGTCCGTGATCCGTATTTTTTTAAGCAGTTTTTGAGAAATTGAAAATTAACTTTAAAAAATTTGCATTGACTTTGTTTTGGAATATTCATTCTTTCTGATAAAGATTTGAATTGCACATTGTTTAAGGAATTCTCTGGTGAAATGAACAAACATTCACAACTTCAGACAATATCGTGACAACTGTTTCAAACCCTATCCAGGAACGTTTAAAGTCTTTCAAAAAGAACGAGCTGGTTCATGTTAGTAGTAGACTAATAGGCAGATCCTAAACCAAACCGAGAATTCTCCCATCATCATTATCATCATCATAAAACTTTCTATTTTGTAATTTTCTTAAGTAGGCATTTCAGCTCAAAATAAGACTAAAAATATTTTATTGGAGTGGCTAATATGTAACATAATTTTTTTTGATCCTAGACCAAAAGCGGATTCTGGACCAGGACCTGCTGGATTAACTTTTTTGGTGATAAAATATTTTTTTTATATTTGAGTATAGACCAGAGCTCCAACTCCCCTAGTAAAAAATATTTGTGTGCCTTATAAATTAGGTATTTTTGTTTTAAGGTTATATTTCTGATCCATTACCTGTTAATATATTATTATTATTTTTAAAGGTTAGACAAAATTTGATATTGAACAATGAAATATTATATAATGTGTATCATTATAATCCAATAAGACATGTTGGGTTTGATCTAACAAACAGATTTTGTAAGATATTTGATTCAATAAAATCAGCCTCAAGTTATACTGGCATACGACCTAGAATAATAAGCGACTGTATTAAAAAAGTTGGTTACCATATATCACCAAAATATGGGTCAGTATGGTTATTCGCAACTGAAAATGACGAACTAATAAGAGGCTGGTCAGATGATTTGATGACATTTATTGACAATATAGTTGACGCACTTTTTGATAATGATATTTCTAAAGCTATACAAAATTAAACATCTACTGTTGTAACCATATTTTATGATAATCTTTTTCATACCTGCTGACTCTCATTGGTAGAATATCCGTTAACATACTATCAATAATATGTATTAAATCATCCATATCATATTTTAAACTTCGCAAGTAAGATCGCATTTGATCAAGTAATTTTTTATACTTGATAATTGCTATCTTACAAGCATTTTTTTTTTTCGTCTCAAGCTTGGGTTCGATCTTCTTACATGCCGTTGAAAGAGAGACACCGATACCAGAAATAATTAACAAAAACGGATTTAATAATGCTCCACTTGAGATTATGCCAGAGCTAGTCATTAACAATGGCAAATATGATATTACTCGAAGTATTCTACGGTAGTATTTACAACATTCTTTTACACACCAGAGGTTTTTATGATAAAATTTATAATATTGTACTAGTGCGTCAACATCTTGTTTTGGAATTTCTTCTGATATGTGATTGAAATCGATGATTTGTTTTTTCATTATGCAATATTTTATGTAATATTAAAAACTCTAGCACCAAAAATTGAATCAAGAAACTCGCGGAACTTATTATTTTTAGGATCAGCTAAAATCTCTCTGCATTTATCATAAACATCTGACGAAGTATCATCATATCGTTCATCTGTTAGTACATATTGTTCTTTAACCAAGCGTATGAATCAAAACTATTTCCTACTTCACTCTCATACAAATCTGTTTTATTTACCAAATTACTGTAATCGATTTGTTTCATCAATATACCCTAATACTAAACTCAACTGATCTAATGTGAAATTTTTGAGAACAAGATGTTGTCTGATAATTGCATATGCGACCACGAAATTTGCTAACATTAATTTTTTAAGCTTGTCTAGTTCAATTGTGAGAAGACCAACAGCAGAAGCTACTTTTTAGCATTAATTTTTCATATGGTTTTTTGAGTATTATTTTAATTTCGTTGTAATAATTTCGTAGTGACAATTGTCTAGAGTACTGGATTGATGGGAATGGAACATCGTCTTCTTCACTTATATCATAATAAGAATCAGACTTTACTTCCAACTTTGTTTGATTGACTTCTTCAAAAAAACGTTTCTCGCTCATCATCACTAAAATTACTAATTTCATCCTCTAAAGTTTTGATTATTTTTAGAGACTTGTTAACAATAATCTGATCCAATTCTGGGTCTTTTTTACGTATCATTGGCAAAATTGTGTTTGCGTACACTTTAATAATTAACTCTGCGTCTGATATCATAGTAACGATTTTAACCAAGGTTTCTTTGTCATGATAGTACATACCGAGATGTTTAAATATACATCGTTTTGAAAAACTATCATATAAATCTCTGCTTCTTTTTGTTTTCATTTTTTTAGTTTCCGCTAGTTTGTCAAGACGAACATGATTTTCGTTTATTCGTCTTTCTTTTAGTGTTCTTCCACTATAAACTCGTGCTTTTATTAAGTTTGATTTTATTATCAAATCTATATTAGACCAATCAAGCTCGAGTAATATTTTTTTAAATATAATTTCAATTTATTTTTGTTCTTCTAGACAATTATCAGGATGACAGTATCTGCTTATAATATCAAAGTTTTCTATTGCTTTTTTCAGTTGTGGTCCTCGCATATACATAACGCGAATAAAATTAGTAACATGATCTGGCGATATTAGTATGTTTAATAAACTGATGCCAGCATATTTCATATTTTGGATTGTTTTTGCTGCTTCATTAACAGCTTCAAAATATATTTTAGGGTTAACAGTATTATCATAAAATTCTCTTGCAATGGTTATAGTTGGTGCTTCTGACATTATTTTATAGCATTAGATTAAATTTGTTCGTCGAGTGTTTATATTTGAAATGATGTCAGTCCTGGAAATGGATGTTCAGCAGCTAAAACATTAACTCGAAAATATAAGTACTTGTTAACAGTGTTTTCTGTCGGGATTGTAAAATATTGTGTTATTGAAATGTAAGTGTCTGTTGTGCTATATACTGTTGTCCAGTTGATATCGTCATTTGATCCTTCCAATGCTAATTATAAATTCGACTAACACTAGAGCTGAATCTGCCTCGCAAATGAAATTGCCAAATAGCAACTGCATTGGGACATTTAATTTTGATCCAAAAATTTTCAACTTCTTCGTTTGTCGTCCAATCTAGTCTATCAGAGAAAGCGTAATAAGGATAATTTTCAGGATAATATGCTGATGCGTTTACCTCAAACCCAACTCGATTGTCAGTTGCCTTATAAAGTGTTGGAATATATCCAACATTGTTTTTAGTTCGTTTTATACTGCTAGACAGACTATCAACATATACTTTATTTGTCAGATCATTAGGGCTAACTGGAACATATGTTGTAGTTATTCTTTTATCTCTCATGTTTGTATTACCTGACATTGGTCCACCAGATTTTTTAAAGTATGGAGCATGTTCTTCTTTCAACTGACCATAACTAACAGCATCAGCATCAGCATGTGGCGAGGTTGTTGGTAGTCCAGTTATTTTTTAGTCATTGCTCATTGTAAGGTCACCTGTCATTGTATCGCCGGCTTTGTTAAGTTTAGTATCATCAACTGATCTTAGCTGCGCATAACTTACAGCTTGCGTTTGATTCAAGTTTTCAGGCGGATATGCAGTCTCTAAATTTATATTTTTTTTTTTCCCCTGACATGTTGATATTACCTATAACCGTTCCACCGATTTTATCAAATTTGTTATCATCCACATACCTCAAATGTGCATAACTTACCGCTTATGTATAATTTAAGTTTCCTGGTGGATACCTGGTCTCCAATTTTTTTTTTTCTGACATATCTAAGTTACCTTTTAAAGTTCCGCCAGATTTATCTAGTGTATTATTATCGACGGATTTTAGTTGTGCATAACTAACAGCTTGTGTATCAGCAACATTTATTGGCGGATAATTTGTTTCTAAACCTAGTACTCGTTGATTTGACATAGACAGGTTTCCCGTCATCGTATCGCAATTTTTTTCAGGTAACCTGATAAAGCAACCTTACCGTCTGTTATTGTTGTACTTACAGTTGATGAATCTCCTACTAATGTTCCAAATTTTGTATAATAGCTCATTATTTATTTAATATAACATAAAATTGTCAACATTAGTCAGTTTAATATAACATAAAATTATATAACAAACAATGGCAAAATCGTCGATATTAAATTTTGATACAGAGCGGTTGGTGAAACATAAACATAACAATGAACTTCCAGATTGTCATTATCTTATTGTTGGACAAAGTGGATCGGGAGAAACAAATGTACTTATGTATTTACTGTTAGGCGATAATTTTAATTACGATCGCGTTTATATTTATACAATTAATCCACAGCAAGATAAGTACGAGTTACTAAGCGAATATAATGGCAAACTTCGTGATGATCTTGATGCTGGTGATGATTTGTTTTATAATCAAACAACCAGAAGATCTTGTTCCAGTTAATCAAGTTGATTCGTCCGAACATAAAATAGTTGTTTTTGATGATATTCCGCTAAACAATGTAGAAATGAATAAAATAAGATTGTATTTTTCACTATCGCGTAATAAGAAATGTAATTCTGTTTATTTAGCTCAAGGTTTTTATAATGTTGACAGATTTATTCGGCGAAATACTGGTTGTTTTATATTATTTCCGGGACTGGACAATGTTGACGTTAGAAATATCTCGAACGAGCAATGTGGTGATGTGACAAAAGATAAATTTATCGAACTTTATCATAAAGCTACAAAAAATAAATATAACTTTTTCTTATTTGATAAACTTACTCATGATCCAACTAAAATGTTTCGTTGATGTATTAAAAATTGTCTGCAGTAAGTTTATATAACAATTATGGACAAATGAGCAAAATACAAAAAACATATAGAAGGTCTAAAAAAACTTGTTCAATCTCAAGCAGAGTTTAAGCAAAAAGTACAGCAAGCCCGACGTGGACAAGTAGCTGACACAGAAGCAGCAGCTACAGCTCTCAAACCAGTTACTGAGGCGTTATTTCGAAAACAACCCGAAACTAGGCCGTTATCAGATGAAGAAGTTAAACAACTACAGGATAAAGGTTTAGTCGGGCTTGTTAAAGAACAACAAGAGGCTGCTGCTGCAAAACTTATTAGAAGATCTGATGAAGAAAAGGTAAAGTTAGCTAGAAACCTTGTAACACATATTTCTGATCCTGCTGCTAGACAAGCTGAACTAAAACAGCTATTAAATAATCCACTTGCATTTGAAAGAAGATTAGCAGAAGTAACACTAGTCGAGCCGACTGAAAGAAAAATAGAATGTGAGATGATGCGCAGAGGAGCAGAATCTGATGAACAAATATGGGAAAGAAAAGTATTTGAAGAAGATCTTAAAAATATATACAATTAATTAAGAAATTATGAGTATGAATCTTTTAACAAAGAACATAATTTTAAAAATGTAAGGATATATGATATTCAAAAACCAAATTATAATGCCGAAGAAAATATTAAAAAGTTAACGGAAATTGCAGAAGAAAGTAAGAAATATCTCGACGATGTAAAACTGGAAAATGAAAGCTACAGAGAAAGTATTAGGTTATACCGGTACTGGATTATCGCAGATCTTTATATCAAAGCTATCCGTAATATAAAAAATAGCATATATTTTAGTGAACGTAACAGTAGTGGTTTGCATACTGAGGCAAAAGAACTAGATCTCATACGTATGAGAGCAGATAAGGTTGTCCCAGACGACATAAAAAATCCTATTGACAGACAGACTGAATTAAGTCGGTTGGTTGATAACAAAGATGAACTTATTAAAAGAGAATCAGATCCAGATGTGGAAAAAAAAAACAAGAAGAAGAACAAGAAAGACTACTGTATTTATCAAATAAAAAAGAAAAATTAGAAAAAGAAATAACAGAAAATATATATTTATCAGAATATTATGATTTTATGGAATATAATAATATTAAAGATGCTGATAATATTGATCAATGGACACAAAGCGAATACGATAATCGTATTGAAAAATTCAATAAAATTAAAGAACGTGGCTTAGAATCTTTAGATAAATTTCGTAATGCTACCACAGAAGAAGATGCTCAAATTTTTTCTGAACAAACTAGATATGGAGTTATTGCCTATGTTTTAAAAGCTGCAGCATATGATTTTCGAAATAAAAAACTTGGTAAGTCAGGAAGGAAATTTAAAACTGTATTTGATGATTATGATAAACATCGTCTCAAAAAATTGACAGGCTCCGGGGTAAAAATATTTACATCAGTATCTGAAATGATAGGTAGATTAATGCTACTGATATCGTCAAAAGAAGCTGGTAATGTTGGTGTTGAAATTGATAATGAAATTATTGATATATTAGATCATCTAAGATCAGAAAATTTATTAACATCTTATGAATACGAAACTTTACACCGCGACTTAATCGCGGCGACTTAATTTTATAAAAAATATAATAAATAGCAATGTCAACAACATTATTACTAGACTCTAGTACAGCCGCTAAAGGTAGCGCAAATTTTTCAGCAAATTATATTCCGCCAATACAACTTGATGCTGAAAAACAGTATGAAATTGAACTAATTTCATGCACATGCTGGCATTCTATGGCTAACGTGAAAATTGGAGTAAACGATAAATTTGATTTTACTTAGCTCCAACTCCAAGACCTACGTGGAAATCAGTTAAATTCCGCAAGGAAGCTACAACGTAACTGATTTAAATAAGACGATACGCGAATTAATAACGAAAAATGGAGGAGTTTCAGACAATTTAAAACTGGTACCGAATTATAACACATTACGCTCTAGAATAACATTAAAAAATAATTTGATAATAGATTTTTCATCATCAACAAGCATAGCGTCGCTGATTGAATTTACTCATAAGCGGTATGGATCAACCACAGAATAAACTATAACGTATAACGGTGAACTGCCGGTAAATATAACTGACGTAGACACAATATTAATAAATTGCTCCATTGCAACTGCATCTTACTCAGCTCAGGCTAGTAAAGGACAAAAAATATATAGTTTTTCGCAAGAAGTTCCACCAGGATCGCTCATGCAAATTAGTCCACGGAAAGTTATTTATTATCCGCAAAATGTTGAAAATCAAATAACAGCAATAAATATGCAGTTGACAGATCAATCTGGACGACAGCTGGATCTGAATAACGAGGTTGTTACTTATTATTTACACCTACGCGTTGCGTAGGCGTGCGCAATATCTTTGCTATCGACTTCGGTTTTATGCAACCTCAGATATAATGAAACAAAAGCAAATTTACCGAAGAAAAATAGTTGGTGTATTTTTGGGAAATAAATTTATTATATTTATTGAAAATGCTGCGGGAATCGCGCGTAAAGCTGCACCAATTGCACTCGACGCAAGTAAATCTTTTGCAACTGGAGCCACATCTGCCGCTGGAACTGATGTGGGACAAAAAATAGCTGTTAAAATTAAAGGAGAGAAACCGCAGATTTTGTCATTTGAGATAATACAAGTTATATCAGAAATCGCCCCAACAAAACAAAATCAATGTGCTATGATAACAACAACAAAAAAACTTTTATCACCAAAGGACGAGCAGATTATACAAAAATTAATATCCAAAGTAACAGCGCCGCAATAAAATTTTATGTAATCTAATAAATAAAAAAATGTCTGTTAAAAATTATCTCGATTTAGCAGAAACTTATTACATCGATGACACTGTAACAGAATTTGAGTATGTTGAGTATCTCGATGAAACTTCTAATGAACCAAAGAAAGGTGGTGTTAGAACATTTAATACTCGAGACGAAGATGTATTTCTGCTGCCACATAAAGCAATATTGGAAGTTAGCGGTCAGATTATGACGGTGGCCAATCCACCTGTTGCAATTGCAGCTAGAACAGAAGTAGCTCTTATAAATAATATCTGGTGCTTATCTAAAAGTGCCAGATATCAACTGGCCAATCAAGCTGTCGGAGATATTTCAAGTCACCTGCAAGTTGCAAGTACAATCTTAAATGTTATTTCGTTTTCTGATGATTACTCGAGATCAACTGCAACGAACATGATGTGGTTTAAAGACACTGGAACTGGTGGTGCAGGTGTTGTTGCATCTGTTGAAATTTTATCAGGATTAACACCTATTATAGCTGCTGGAGCTGATGCCGCTGCAAGTGCTGCAAATGTAAGAAATTTTCTTATTTTTAATGCTGCTGCGCTAGGTATAGCCGCACCAGCTGCAGACGCTAATGCAGACGCTACAAGACTTTCACTTAATGCTGCTTGTAATAATCTTGGCGTAAATCAAGTAGATGCAGCTGCAGACGGGGCTGTAATGTTAGAACATGTTAATAAAATAATTGCTCATAACGTAAGAAATAAACGTTACAATGAAGGTTTTGCTAAGAGAAAGGCACTTGCAGAAGGATCACGTCAAATTACAATGTTGCTGCCATTAAGTACAATATTTGGATTTTGTCGCGATTACAATAAAGTATTTCGTGGAGATAAACATACACTTATTTTAGATAGAGCAGAACAAAACGACTGCCTGTTTAGGTCAGGCGGAGCTGATGTACAGTTTATCATAAAATAAACTTACGCTATGGATGCCACGAATAACACCATCAATCACTAAAATGTCAGAATTAAATGATATGCTGCAAAAACATACAAACATAATTTATTTTCAGCAACATAAAATATATCAAACAGCAGTTCCAAATACTACCGACTACACATGGCGAGTTACAACAACATCGAGTAAACAACTGCCGAGGCAATTATTTGTTGTATTTCAGCGGCAAGCGCGACGTGGTAATCAAGAACAAAATAATGCGATATTTAATAATGCTGATGTTAGACGAATATATTCTAGACTAAATTCAAAGCAATATCCAGAACAAGCGATAGAATGTAATTTTGCAGATGACGCTAATAAAAATATTGCTTGACCTTAGCATGTATTTACTTGACGCAGTGCAAAAAATATCAGGATTTTGGAGATGGATCCCAAATATCAGTAGAGGAATTTCGTACATTTTATCCAATATTTTATTTTGATGTTAGTAAACATAGCGAGCGAGCTGTCGACCCAACAGCTGATATTGAAATTATCTGGACACTCGGAGCAGTTCCAGCAGCGCAGTTGTACGTGTACGCGTTGGTGATCAGCGACAGATTTATTACGATTAATTCTGTTGGAGATAAAATGACCGTACAAGTTTAAAAATTACTAGTAATTTTGCAAGTTTAATCTGTAACTTTAATATAAGATGACAAAATATATTCTAAAAGAAATATATTTGACTGATGGTCAAGTTAAAAAATTAGCAGCTGCTGTTGCAAAGCAGAGACAGGTATCATTAAAAATCAACCCTGACATTTCCAAGGGTATTTTAACAAAATTAATGTTAACCGAAAAACAAGTGAACAGGTACGATCACGGCAAACCTTTTGTTTTAAATTTAAGTGCCGCACAAATAACAGCGATGGCAAAACAAGGTGGTTTCTTTGGTCCGGCATTATCAGTAATAGCCAGAACGTTATTACCTACAATTTTGCCGGTGTTAGGCACATTAGGACTACAGCAGCCTCTGGAGCAATATCTGGCGCAACGAAAAAAGCAGTTGAAGGTCATGGAATTGTTGGCAATGGTATAACGAAACTTTCAGTTTAACTTATAGTTTAATTTTATGTGACTGATAAATATAATGCCACGACGAAGAAAAACAACAACGAAAAAAAAAAGACACCGCGACGTCGAAGAACAACCAAAGGCGGATTTATTCGAATAGCTCCACTTTTAGCAGGGTTAGCAGGAAGTATACTACCAAATCTACTGGGAATAGGACGAGGACTAACATTGCCGGGAACACGACCTCCCCGCTAAGTAACTTTGATATACTTGATAACGTAAAACAAGTAAAAAAATTTCCACGGAGTTTATTCTAAAAATGAACTTGCTAACATTTCAGGTGGTTCCTGCATGATAAATATACAAGATTTCAATGACAGATCTGTCACACATTGGGTAGCAGTTTATGATAACAATTATTTTGACTCATTTGGACTTCCACCAAGCGACACAATAAAATAAATATATAAACAAAATATATATAATAATATATTATTCGTCTAATCAAATTCAGCCTGTTGGAACTTCTGCTTGTGGATATTATTATATAATGTTCATCAAACAAATGTCCCAGCCTAAATTTAATTTTTTAAAATTTATTTTACAGTTTGACAAGCAACCTTCTCACGCTAATGATGAGGTTGCAATAAATTTTGTAAAGCTATCTAAAGCTTACTAGTAATTTTATCTAAATTACAAATATATAATGTCAACATATTGACTTAAATGTAAAACTAAAACAGAAAATATCAGTGAAACAACAGAAAAAACAAAGAACAACAGGATGATGCTAAAAAGTATGTGCGCAATTTTTGGAAAAAGAAAAAGTATGTTTTTTAAAGAAATTGTCCCCAGCGATAAAGTCGTTGGGAGCTGGATGTTCCGACGTTGTCAGCCCTGACAATGTCAGGGACGTTATTTTAGTAGACGACTGAAAGTTATTATTGTAAATTTGAAAATAAAAACATTATAAATCTGAAAATATAGAATGAGATGCAAGTGTGATTGTGACAGAGATCTCTGTCTGGAGCAAAATACAATTGTCACATACTGTCAACAATGCAACAACAGAGAAATAATAGGAACAGATATAGATATACATAAAGTAATTGGCAAATTGCCAAAACCAAAAGGAGGCTGGACATTGCCAGGCCATAAATATACTGGACCTTATAATCTGCTAGACAAACAACCTGACGAGAATGATAACCCGCTACAAGAACCTTACAATCAAGTTGATCCAATAGCAATGCTCCATGATATCTGCTACCGTGATATAGAACATCCTGATAACGTTCGTGTAGAGAACTCAAAATCAGACTGCGATAAAATAATGTTAGACGAACTTCGCGATATGAAACCGATAAATATGCGAGAACGTTTTGATAGAAGGCTGGTGCATGGTTTTATTGGAGCAAAATATAAATTCAGACTCCGAAAGGAACTGCATGATGATCTTGCAACTGAATTACATAAACCTAAAAAAAAAAGTTTACGTGACGTAAAGTTGTCGCAAATGCCGTTGATGACATCTGGGCAATAGATTTAGTAGATGTGTCAAATCTAGCTGAATTTAACGATGTAAGAAATACTTGTTTAACGTTGCAGATGTTTTTAGTAAATATGATTTTAGTGTTCCAGTTTCAGATAAGACAGGAACGTAGATAACTGATGCTCTAAAACAAATAATAACAACTACAGAAAGAAAACCAAAAAGAATCTGGACCGATCACGGAGCAGAATTTTTTTAATAAAATATTTGAGCAGTTTTTGCACCAAAATAATATCAAAAAGTATGTTACAGGAAACGAAGGTAAAGGCGTTGTCGTCGAGCGATTTAATCGCACGCTAAACGGAAAAATGCACAAATATTTGACAGCTAAAAATATCAATACATATATTGACAATTTACAGAACATTGTTGATGAATATAATAACACGAAACACCAAACCACTAAACTGTCACCAAATGACGCAATTAAAAATCCAATAGTAGCAAATGAAAACATGTATCACAGACATAAATTTAAAGTGGGTGATAAAGATAGAATTTCTTTGACGAGAAAACAATTTGAGAAAGATTTACCCCAAACTGGAGCGAAGAAGTTTTTGTTGTCGATAAAGTACTATTAACAATACCTGTAACATACGCGCTGAAGGATTTATTGGGTGAACTTATAACTGGTAGTTTTTACGAGCAGGAATTTCAGAAAACTTCCCAAGACGTATTTGTTATTGAAAAAAGTTATTAGAAAGCGCGGCAACAAAAGTTTAGTTAAAAGGAGAGGATACAGCGATAAATTTAATAGCTGGGTACTAACTAGGTCGATGCAATAATGCTATTATAAATTTGTTCGAATTCACAAGTACAGATTTACATTTGATAGTTTTACATAAAGAAATTAAATATAAGTTTCTTGTATTATCAACTGGCTTTAAATTAAATATTTTAACAAAAATAAACTCATATTTTATATTTCTTTGATGGTCAGTTATTTTTACACCAAGAAAAGGTTTGATAAGCTGCCAAAATATTTGTTATTCGGCAATAGTAAAATTAAATTTTATTATTTTTTTAGCGATATGATACTTAACATTATATCGTCCAGTTGTCGGCCTGCTGTAATTGTTTCTTTCAGCGACAGCAACTACTTCATCATCATCGTCATTGTTGTATAAAATGTCGTCTTCGCTATAGCTAGAAAATTTGTGTGCGACTTTATCGTTAGTGATTGGTAAAATCACTGGTAATTTTGTTACTGGTAGTTTAGTGGCGATATAATCTTCCGAATATATTTCAGCAAGTCTTTTCATCAAGTTCATATTATAATATCCTTTTATCTAATTTATAATAATAATGGCCAGCGAAACGAAATCTCCTGATGTAAAATATCATCAAAAAGTTAATATATTAAATTATAAGGAACTAGCTGAGGCTATTAGGAAATGTTTGTCAGGTTATAACGCTTATTCTGTTGACGTTTTTGTAATGCAGGGCGAAAATGATAGAATATTACTAACAGCAGCGGAAAAAAATAAACTTAATGTTAATGCTTTTATAACATTAAAATTTGATCGCGATGATGTTTTGATGTTTGCCCACAGCTGTCTTACTAAGACCAAGCTAAGAAACAGCATTGATCGTCATATTTGAAACTAAATCTATCAAATGTTGACCTTGATGCTGCTGATTTAGTTTTACCGTCAGACACAAATTTTACTGCACGTGGATCAACTTTATGATATTTTGCGGCAGCTGTTATTGATCTAAATTTCATTTCTTCTCCAGTCTCAATATTTACTGAAATAATTGATTTTGGATCTTTAAAATTATATCCATCAGAATTAGCTCCACGTCGGGTGTTTTCTTGTTGTGTAACTAGATCTAAATTTTCAATCCCATTATCTGTCTTTGTGGTGTTAATATGGTCGATAACTAAATTATCTGGATAGCGCCATTACAAATTTCATAAACAAACCTATGTGATAGATAACAAACATGCTCAGTTTTAGTTCCACGTATCATCACCATCAAATATTAGCTGTTTTGCATGAAACCAACAACTTTGTTTTTCTATTTTGTATAATTTGCCTCATATAAATCAAATACTGGATGAGGTTGATACTCATTTTTTAAAGCTAAATTCTCAATATTGTCATCACTAATCGAGCCATTTACTCTATATATTCGTTGTCCTTCTGGAATATCATCGCAGAATAAAATATAAACAATCTTTTCTAAACATTTCAGTCATATCTGTATTATCACCTTTTACTGAAAATTATCATTCCACCTGGTGTTGGTCTACCAATAGATTTTTTAGATTTTATGTTAATAACCGAACCTAATGCATTTCCAGCATATAAGTTATACTTCGGATGAACATGATATGCTTCTTGCTCCTCCGCTGTCAATCTGATATATCTCAAAATTTCTGTCATTATACTATAAGGATTTTATATCTCTAATTGATTGTTTACGTAATTTTTAATTAAATATACAGATGTTATATA
>JAECUM010087999.1:0-10146 GCA_016617855.1 Megalonaias nervosa | reverse complement strand
GATTGCTAGATTATATAAATAAATATATTCATTTATGTTAAGGTCATCCTCGAACTGACTTTCGATCTCCTCCAGTGACGAAGGTTTATAGCAAACGTCGTGGAGATGCAAATTTAAGATACACGGTAATATCGTATCCAGACCCAAAATTTGTATGGACATTCATCGGAAATGGCAGCGAAAGGAAAGCTCTGCCAAATTCCTCAGTCCAATATGACTTTGGCCAGCATTCCACACTCTCATTTAAAAATCAGGACCTAAAGGATTTTGGATTTTATTCAGTCACGGCTGAAAATTCATTCCCGCCATCTGCCACGAAGGTGTTTGAACTTGCTGTAGCAGGTAAAGTAGTTTTGCTATCAAAGCAAATTAGGCGATTTCACAATATAAAAGCATAAAGGAGTGAATTTACAACTATAATTTGTACAGTGACCTGAAGGAACAATATGATAAATATCGAACATTATGTAGTTTTTTATCGAAGAATTTCTTTAATTGGTACTTTCCGACCTACTTATTGAAATTTTATAATGTTGACATATTTGATATTGACAAGTTGAATAATATCTGCCAGAAATGGAACGTTACGTTTGCATTCCTTTGGAAAGATATGGAATGAATCATCTATGTAGACTACTCCCAAAGGAATATACATCGAGTTAATGCTAAAAAAGGAAAGGAATATTTACTTACCGATAATGTTTCAAGCGGACGAAAACAATAAGAAGTGTGCCTGAATTATATTTAGAAGAATCATTTACCAAGGAGAAGAGGAACAAATCGTGTTATATAAACCGAAGCCTATCAAGTCAAATCCCTTGAAAATTCCCTATGTTACATACAAATGTCACAGTACAAATTTCCATCACAGACAATGAAAAAGTGTGATAATGATACGATGAGCATTTGTGGTCCTCTCTATAAATATAACTAAATAAAATGATTTTAAAAATATAAACCGGATTGAAGAAAACGGAATAGTCCAAAACAGTCAGGCATGCAAATAAAATGATTTTATGCACGTCGCTTGTCATATAATCGTAATCAAGTAGTCGAAGTGGTCAGTAAGGCACATCCAGCTGGACAAAACCTGAACTTAATTACATCAAAAGATGGCAACGTTTGAGGATCGCTATCAGATGATTTGTACCAGACCTACATTGTGTCATATATTAGAGAGTATAAAAGATCCAATAAAAATCCAGACCAAGCATCTAACCACGGTACAGATTTTCAATCAGATGAAAGAGAGTTATCTTTTCAACTCGATTAATGTGGTCATCACAAAACAAAAATACTGAATAAGCTGAGCATGACGATATAGGTGAATTTTGACAGTAAGATAGTTATGAGTTACAAAAAATAAAGTTATGAGTTACAAAAAATAAAGTTAAAAAAATAGCAATAAAAAATAGCGTATTGAAAAAGGCAGCTTTAAAAACTGAAATTTATCAGGACGGAAGAACTGGAATAAAAACCCATCCAAATCATGCTCTAATGTTTTTAAAAGAAATTAATATTCAACTGAGCGAGATATAATAATTTTTGTTTAAATTTAACAATGTAATTGAACTAATGTTTGTTATTACTAAATTCAACAAATATTTTAAAGTGTGCTCTTTACTAATTAAAAAATATGCTAGATATATTTTGATATCCAAGAAATCGTTATATATATATATATATAGTTAGTATATATATATATATATATATATATATATATATATATATATATATATATATATATATATATATATATATATATATATATATATGAAATTTAATAATTCACGCTCACACAAAGAAATAAGAAATCTTATAGAGAAAACTATTCTTCACCAGATATTCCGGAGCCTCCGTCTAGTGTGACGATCGTAGAAGTGACACAAAAGAGTCTTACAGTCGAGTGGGTGGCAGGCCACAGTGGGGGTCCAGAACAGATGTTTCAAATTGTTGCCTCAGCAGGTCACTTCGCAAGAACTGTGTACGTAGATGATCCTGGATACGGAAAAGTTGGGACCGCTGTGATAGAGGATCTAACGCCCAACACAAAATACAACATTCATATATCAGCAAATAACACAATATTTACAAGCAATATGACCGAGGTCATCATCGTGTACACGCGAAATGGTAAGAAAGTGTAATGAAAATTGCGCACACATATACAATTTTTGGGTTTGACTTAGACGCAAAGCAAGCAATTCATCACATAAGCTCTTATGTTTTTGGATAAATGGAAAAGTAGGAGACAGTATGCTCTACGATTATTCCCATTAAAAGCAAACAAATGATTAGAGAAAAATATCATTCTTTCAATGAAAAGTTTGAAGTTGAGCAGAATAAATGCTGCAATGTAGTTGCAACATTGTTGTAAGTATCTTTATTAAACTTCAATACATTCTTTGACTAGATATATTGTACTACAAACGCAAGCTATAACAGTGCCAAATGTTTATGTCAGAATGTTATTTTAACCATGTTCCTTTTATAAGAAAGTACTCACCACTCTCATGTTCCTTATTTATAGCCTGATATCTCTTTTGTACCAAAGTCTGTCATATAACATAACATTAAATGCGTGCTGTTAATGATCTTTTAATAAAAATGTTTTGCTTCAACTTTAAATTTCCCAACAATTACATGTGCTTGTTATCAGAAAAGTGAAATGTTTAGATGTCACTTGGATAGAAAAAATGAAGCTTGCATAAATGCAGTGACTAATCTATCTTCCCTCCAATGTAGTTCATGTGGCGGCATACGCATAAGGTGATACTTTGGTCACCTATGGCAAAATTTAAAATTGGGGTTAATTTGGTTATCCATAGGAATTTATTACTAGGGGCACTATAGCCACCTAAGGGTATTTTACATAACGTATGGTACTATGGTCTAATATGGTATTGGAAAACGGGTCTATATAAGACCACCAATTAGAACGGAATGGACATGACGGAGTGAGAGAAAGGAAATAGAGACATTATACATTATGTACAACAGTGTGACAGCCAAATATTAGCCTTGACAGACAGGTACTTTACTACAGATACTAAACTTGTGTAGGAACGAATGCTTGTCTTCAATTAGGAGCAGATCATCCGCCTAACAATGCTTATGGACAAACATCTTGCAAACATGTAATAGAAGGTAGGGAATAGGAAATGGTTGCTATACTGACCAATACTGACCACCACTCACATACATACAAATTCAAATGCAATAGGATATAAGGTGGTGACATATTGATTAGGGCTAATACATAATCTTACAGACCCATACACATTTTAAAAGGCAAACAAATCAACACTCAGGACAAAAGTTATGTAAGGGAGGAAAAGGGGTATGCATTGATGAATACCACATACACACTTGCAACCAACTTTCAGATATTACTATACTCTTGAACAGAAACCTATACTAGAATGGATAGGTTGCGTGTATGGAATATTTTCATTTTGATATCATAAACGGACAAAGACAAAATACATATAGGAACACATAAACAAAATAAGAAAGCATATACGGTTGCATTACATACTAAGTTTTGTTGGGTGGTGGTGCGCAAAAGGATTGATGGGTGTTAACAAAGCCTGTTAACATATTCCACATCTTTTTTTTCTGTGCGCCTTAAATGTGCGCCTCTCACAATAAGTTCATATCCCAAGGCTCTTGTCAAGGTTCACACAACCTTTTCGTTACACATAACTTCCTTGCATCAATATCACTGTCTGTTAGATGTTTCATAAACGACTTTATATACACCATAGACTGGGTAATCAGGATGAATCAGTATACTGGATATAATATGTAACGACTGTACATTAACCCACATATTGATAATTAATGCAGTACTAATAAAAAACCACATATTACATAGACAGGCAAGGGATCATAAATGACCTTATAGCGAATTGCCAACCGTAGCACATCTTGTGCGAGCCTTAGCCAATTAGAATGCGTCTTACTCGTCCTTACAATCGCCTGATTTATATCTGCTAATCAGAATACGGGATATGTGGTTTGAATTGATGGACGTACAAATAACATTTCTCCCATCAATCTTTTCATAGTGTGTTGTACAGTTTAATACAGTACAGTACACATGTCAGATCCGGATTTATAAGATTTGGATTCATCTGAACTTTTATCTGCACAACAGTTTCTGATTCTTCTGACAGAATAAGTCGATTGTAAAAGAAACATGCAGAAGATTTACATAACGTTGTACATTGCAACAGGGAGAGTTTCTTCTTATACATCAAGATGATAAGAGTAAGCAAGAATATATCATCCATCAGAGCCACCAATCAGAAGATGCAACCTTGTGAAAAATTGACTTCAGAATTCTATGTGTACTATACCAGACCCTGATCAAAAAAGGAAACGAATTATGAGCAATTATACAAGCTTAAGAGGAAAAGACTTTTTCCGCAAAATCTCCAAGCAATTAGTGAAAGCTACAACAAATACGACAGTTGCAAATACTATTATATTGCAGAAAAAGGATTGAGACATTTAAATTGAGCTAATGGAGAATCATTGTGTTTCCTTTGCCCCTTTACTGATGTTTTTTTTTTTTTCAAGCCCAACCATATCTTGCACATCTATCATTGAGAGATTGTAGAAACAATACACAAATGAAAGAAACAACCTGTGTATGTATGCATGCATGTGAGTACATTGGAGAAAATCTCGAACGAATTTAGGACAAAGGAATCTGGTTCGGTTTTTGTTTCAAAAATAGATTCACGCCCAGATATGATGGAAGGGAGTTAAAAGAATAAATATCGACTCAGTTTTGGTATATCTTCATGAATTAGGAATAATAATAAATTTCAGTAACATCATGGTACAAATGTTTTTGTTTTACTTCTGTCGATTTCATGATAGCGTCCCCGTTTCAAGTCTTAACGGGGATATTGATGTTACTTCTTCCTCTTCTTTTAGTTTTATTTATCCATTTTCTTTACTTTACATTCCTTTTCCTTTCTGGGTACACACAATGTTCATGTTCATGCTCGTTAGACAAAATATATTAAATTTTTCCTTCGTCTTTGGACCAAGTTTATAAGAAATATTTCATCCGATGTTAACAAATCCGTTGTTAGCCATAAGCATTGCTCCCATGTTAGGAACGATAACAGGGCTTTCTTTAGGTGTGAAATGGAGTATAATACCTTATCAAAGGATATTAATACTGTATCATGTCTCTTACGGATGGAAGAAACTAACACTGGTCACATGCAAAAGATAGATTTAACTCCAAATTTGGACCATGCTCCACTTGCCACCCGATCCTAACTAAAAAGAAACGGTTCAATCACAAATCCAGTTTTTATGTGTATTTAATTTGTATTATTTGTTGGCTTATGTTAATGATAATATGTTATAATCATGGTCTATCGTGACCTGTGACTTTTGGAGGTCTAGAAGAATTAATACATTAGAAATTCATTACTTCCTTACACACAGTTTATGTATCATCGGAATCCTGTAGAATGAGTCAACGACTGACTCAATTATTGAAAACACAAAAGATGTTCGAGCCCACGTCATCACTACGAGGAACATCTTCGAAAAGTAACACGTCTGGAATATTTTGATTTGTATGGATTAAAACACACACACACACACACACACACACACACACACACACACACACACACACACACATATATATATATATATATATATATATATATATATATATATATATATATATATATATATATATATATATATATATATAGACGCACCTCCTCTCCATCATACAGGATTATACAGATCAGACTCGATGGATTACCAACAATATTGTGCGCCTTTGGTTCAGGAGCGAAGTCTTGGATTTAAACTACAATACTCTTTTGCTTCGGACAACTATTCCATATACATGATGAAAAACTAGAATGGTGATGGTATTATCATCATGATCATCTCTTTTCCTTAGCTCGAAAGTGTAGTTTACGCTGAGAGTAAGGCGAAACTGTCATGAACATTGGCAACCGGGGCTGGCTCACCATCATTGTCAACCCTGTGAATAGGTTGGTGTTAAAAATGTTCAGGAGGGTGTCGTATTAGCAAATGCATTGAAAATTGTCTATTTTCAAAGTAAAAAATATGTAATTGTACATATGGAAAATGATCCGCCTTAATCCTCCGTCTTCATTATTGTTTAGTGAGTGAGGATAAATCAAATATTGATTTTGCAAAAGATTTATTTATTTATTTATTTGTTTATTTATTTATTTATTTATTTATTCGTAGTGTTTTCAAAATCTCTTTTTGACTGCTTCGTTCTCTTTCAATCTATATCTTTTTATGGCAAGGGTAATGTTGTCAAACACGTTCAACAAGCAGATTGACAGTGGCTTTGGTACATTTGAAACAAATCAAACGCATGCAAAGACCTGTGATAAATGTTTTATGAAAGTAAAAGAAGGAGAGGCGAGCCATGCATATTACGTCAACAAGTATTAAAGAAACATAGTACTATTCATTTGTTGCCACATTCTATGATTAACATATTTTATTCTGTTTTTCTAATGTCGTTTGTCTCATTTATGTATTCCAAAGTTACATTTCAATACCCTCTAGCTCCTCCCTTTAACAACGGACTTGCTTGTATGAGTATGAGTCTGTAAGCATTTGTAAGTATATGTGTGTGTTTTTGTGTGTATCAGTTTTAGATCTGTCTATCGCTCACAAGGTTTTGTTTTTAAGTGATGGATAGATATCCTATGTACTAATGGGTGTTAGTTGCAATCACTCTACCACCTATTCTACATAATTCTGTAGCACATGAGTATCGTTCTAGGTGTTTGAGCGTGGGTTACTATGACCGAGTTGTGGTCACTAAAATCTCAATTGGTCAGCAAGATTGCGTTAGTAACCATTACCTCCACTCGCCAGTGCATTTCTATAGGTGTTGTTAACTATACGTTGGCAATAATCAGGCAAGATATCGTCTCCTAACAAAGACAAATATTACTTTTTGCACCAACAATTGTGTGTGATTAGGTATCGATATTTGTCTTTCAGAGTGAATGTTTGTATATCACTCTGCTTGAGTAATAATATATTTATTATTAGGTGTACCATGTCGACCCGTCCGGTTCACTTTTCCTCCATCCTTCATGTTTCATTCCCATATATGGCCATAAATCCGCCCGTGTTCATTTTTGATAGGTGACCATAGTGCTCAATGTCAAATGTAATTCATCTAAGTGGCCATAGTGCACTATATTTTAATTTCCCATAGGTGGACATCATGTCTTGTAATGTTAAAATCTCACAGGGTGGCTACGGTGGGCACCGAAGATAAATTCCCGTATGTCACCATAGTACCACCTCATGCTATGCCGCCTTCCTCCCTCAACTTTAAGTACTATCTATTCATGCAAGTGTATTGAATGACAAGAACAAAAGCAAATTTCCCATTTCAGTAGAGAACATAAGACATACAACAGAGATGAGGCTATTGTTTGTAGGAATGGCTGTAGTGCTTGTTGTTTGCATTGTCGTGGTAATGTCTGTTTGCGTTACCAGGAGACGAAGGTGTCAACAGGGTACTTGTAGGAAACAAGGTTAGTGTACTGTGCCATTATATTCATGTCTCGAATGCATTTAGTAGAAATCCCATGAAACTTAATTCCAACAAAATGAATCCGGTACGTAAATCTCAGGTCAAGATCATGCTATCTTTGTTTTTCTCTCAGTAAGACAAATGAAATGTGATATATGGAAATCGAACGTTCTACGACATTGATGATTAGATCTTCCAGGGTAACTGTTTCAAGTATTCTGTGACCAGATAAGCAAGCCTTGTTTTTTTATTGTCAGGTAATATAACACCGGTACAAATAAAGGCTGCTGTTTAATTTGTTTTGTGTCATGTTTGGCCTAGCGCTTATATGGTAAACTCGACATTCACTGTTTATGGACAAATATCAAAATGTTCTAAGGCGAAGGACTATATTCAGGCCCGGCCCTAGGGCAAGGCGAGCGAGGCAACCGCCTTGGGCCCAGCGCTTCTCCGCAATGCAATGTTTTTGCTTGAGGCCCCGCGCTCATCGCTGATTCCTTGGGCCGCACATCCTAGGGCCGGGCCTGACTATATTGGAAGGCGATGCATTATAATTAGGCCCTTTTTTCTTTATATGTAATCGAGTCGAAATAGGTAGAGATTCTGCGAAATTGGATTCAAAGTTGGAACTGAAAGCATGTATTATCATACTGACACGATTAACGAGTAGCCTCAAACACAAGATAAATTCAGTTCAATTCATAAGAGGGTTAACACTTGCAAACATACTAAGTTTCATTGATGCAGAATATATCGATATCAAAATAGCTATCCACGTGTATTCTTTTTCTTTAAATATGAATGGTGAGTTGAGAAACAATCTATAAACAAAGACCAACTTTACTTTTATGTGACTCGATCAAAGAGTTCATCAGTCAATCAATCATATAACCAGTCATTTAACCGGGTGTGATCCAAACGTTGTTAAGTGATCCTCTATGACGGGGGATTACTAATAAAAGTATTCATCAAGATAATTAATAAATGCAGTTTCTTGATTACAAATTAATTGATATAATTCGGAATACGATAGTGTGTTCCCTTAAATCTCAAATCTCAGTTTTCATCAGCATTCTATACAGTGAGTGAGCTACCTGTTTACATACATAAATACATACACACATGCATGAATATTTCCCTGTTACACATTTACCACTATGAAAAATAAATCATATCATCTGACTGAATCGGAACAGAATTTCATAATTACGTTTTTTAGTTTTCTACTCTCTTATATATGCTGGCAATCATATAGCAATCTTCCTACATCAGTAAAAGTATTTCATTAAAACAATATCACAAACGTGAATTTATGAATGAAGAAAGTCGATAATGAAAAGTAGCGATTCAAAGGCGATGCGGACAACTCGTAATATGCTAACGGTCATATATGAACTAAGTATTCAAAATATTCCACATTACATTTTGATAAGAAAACAGGGAAGCACATATTTTAAAAAATCATTTCCAAACAGTTAGAAAAAGATACGCCTTTAGATCTCACAATAATAACTGTGCATACACTTTTAGGAATATTCATAATAGTATTGTAATGTCATTTTATTTCAAAGAGTTTGCATTCTAGTATTTTCAAAAAGTAAAATTTATCGGATGTCTCAGCAAATATTTTAATTGTAAGGCCTTTTAAAGAATACCGTTTGTGTTACTTCACAATTTAAATTATTTTTAATCTTTGCAGGCGTCGACTCAAGTCCAAACAACGACGTTTGGTAAGATTGTTCATAGTAGACATAATTTGTTTCTTTGCATTTAGTACCAGTCCTTTTAATGGTAATGCTTAGAGCTAGAAACATATTTTGATAGATAGATATAATGTATAATCATATCTCAAGGTGTACAGACAGCTTAAGGGCAAAACCGATGCTGTTAAATTAAATAAATTCAACATGCGTCTTAATTTGAATTTTTTTTTATGTACAACATTCGTTATAAAACCCTTCTTCTGAGCGAAGTTTCGACTGTAAACATGAAATGCAATATTCAATGTACTCTTTATAATAATATTTTGATTTCAAGGGTAATTAATTTATATTGCTTTATTTTCAGGACATTTCAGTAACGTAATTAGTAATATATATTTAAAATATAAAAAGGTTTAAACCTTTCCAATATTCATCATTCCATTTAGTATACAGCTGGAATGTTACGTGACAACAAGCGAGGCCATAAGTGGTCAAAGGGAACGAAAGAGAAAACAAGCAAAACCCTTAGTTAGTTTTATCAGCAATAGGACTATATCAGGAACAACCACATATTGTGTACAGTCGTTCTATATATTTTTAAAGTAAAACATGTTTATAAGGCTGCTTCTCACCACGATATAAAGTGGTTCCACAGTTGTTGAGAATAAAAATAAACAACAACAACCAACGCCCTAATCCCAACCCCTCAAAACAAATACACACAAAGAATAATTGTTATCAATAAGACTACAAAACTGTTAAATTGACACACACACACACACACACACACATGTATGTATGTATGTATGTATGTATGTATATATATATATATATATATATATATATATATATAAAGTTCCT
>JAECUM010087974.1:0-15603 GCA_016617855.1 Megalonaias nervosa | reverse complement strand
CCGGTCTGCGTATTAATCGTGCTAGTCTATCTTTGATCGCTGAGAATGCTTTGCTAGCAATATTACCAACAGCGCTTACACCTTTTTCACGAACAACATCAATAGCTTTCATTCCCAGCTGCTTCGCAATCGGTATTGCTTTTGGGGCTATCCTTCTAAACAGACCCTGAATAACATCACCTAATCCATCTCCGTAGGTCGTTTTGTATACTGGTAATCGAGAGTTTATTACCCTGACCATGGTAGGTCCACGAGTATTGTGTATGATCATTTTATTATTAAATGACTTTATAACTAATTACATACTTAGTCACTATAATAATCATCGGCGATTTCATTAATAAGGGATCGATATACATTAATATCCATGATGCCGCCACTAAATAATCGTTTGCAAATATCAGCTGCTTCATTAATGATTTCTGGGGAATTATTACCAGCTCGTTTTCCTCCGATGAGAATTTCTAGTCGATCGACATCAGCGAGAACGTTATTGGGACAGGTAATAAGACCACTTCCTAGACCACTTCCAGTTGCACCGGGAGCGTCTTGAAATTCTTCCTCAGTTTGTCGTGGTGATCTCAATCGTCTCATTGTTTCTCGTCGTTCTTGTTCTCGTTGTTGTAGCTCTTGTTGTAGTTGTTGTGCTCGTTGTGGTGATGGTTGTTCTCGTTGTTGTAGCTCTTGTAGTTGTTGTGATGGTAGTACTCGTGGTGATCGTTGTGGTGATGGTTCAAATTGTGGTGGTGGTAATTCAAATTCAAATTGTGGTGGTTGTGATAATCGTTTGTTCTGTTTAGTCTCTTTTATATATCTATGTACAACCTCATCAAATTCATTAAATTTTTCAATATCTTCACTAGATCTGATTTCTGGAATACCAGTAGCGACGCGATATATATCTCTGATCCAATTGGTAGAGCTTAATGATTTAACATGTTCTTGTTTTACATATTTTTTTCTTTCATAATATCCAAACGCGGCAATATCAAATAATTGGGTTGGGTCCCTGATAGCAGCAATACCTTCAGGCGTAAATTTATCTATTATCTTAGTTCTGGTTCTTGGTGGTTGTGGTGGTGGTTGTGGTGCTTGTGGTTGTGGTGCTTGTGGTGGTGGTTGAGCTGCATGAATACGGCCAGCAATATCAGCAGGCAATGTTGCAAGAGCTCTTTGTGTTGCCTCAGTTGCTGTAACAATTTTCTTCGTTGGTTCAACAATCGGCTTAAATAATTTTTCTGTACCTTCTGTAAATTCCACTTGAGATTCCTGACGTGATTGTAGTTGTTGCTTAACAGAATCACGAACAGGTAGATATTTTTAATTGCCTCTAGTCGCTCTCGAGCTAATTTAGCTGAGTGTGGTTCTCCAATACTCATTATTGATAATATCTATAATGGCTGTTTAATTTATAGCAGCAGAGAGGGTGAATGACATACGCGTAGTGACCAGATTGTGAAAAAATCAGAAAAAATCTGGTCAATTAAAGAAGTTTTCATTATTAAGGCAAAACCTTCTTTTTTCAGCCTTCGTAGGAACCTTTAATTTTCAAAAATAAGGTCTCTACAAAGTTGTAGGGTTCACCCTCTCTGCTGCTTGTTGAGTCGATTTTGAGACAGATTTTTCCCTTTCAGCAGAAACATTTGTAAGTTGATGTTTCAAAAATTCCAAGTATCTTCTTTTGTGACGTAAGATGAACCTCAATTGAATTTGAAAGTTTAAGTTGTTCTGGATGGACTTCAAATGCGGAAAATAATCATTCATAAAATCGGAAAGATATTTCGCTGTTTTTTATTGTAGGAGCATATGTTTTACTTTACGACCTATAGTTTATGCTTCCCTCTTAAATAATCGTATAAAGACAATCATTACCTAGAAAATATATGGATTATCCTAATTCGCGAAAAATATGGCGACCGGATTAGTAAAAAAGAAGCCAGTTTTGCTTGAAACGAGAACAAGATGAGTGTACTAGAGGATCAGATTAGAAATTATAATTGGATGAATGAAATGACTTAGTTTTGTGCATTTTGTTTATACATCCTTGATGCATTGGTTTTTAAAATCACTATTGGGCAACAAACAAACCGGAAGCTAGGTGAGTACAATGATTATTACTAAAGCTCTGAAACCTAATGTCATCCACTGGAAACTGAGATTATAAGTGTTTCATGGGATGTTTCTAAAGTTTATGGTTTTAATCCAACCCAGGAAATTGAGAAAATTCATATGAACTTCAGCTAGGAAAAAAAAATGGTTCCAAACGTACAATCAGAGTTTGCAAAGTTCCCATTATTAACAGACACACCACATTGGTTGCATTTTATTTGTAATAATAAATTGTATCTCAAGAGAATGTTATTAACAATTGTTTACAAGATGAAGCCATATTATTGGAAGAAAAGGTTTGTGTTTATTAGATCAAGTCTTACTGTTAGGAGAAAAGCTAAGTTTTTATAAGATCAAGTCTTACTATTCGAAAATTGCAAAGTGTTTATAGGATCAAGTCTTATTATTAGGAAATTGCGAATTGTTTATAAGATCCGATCTTACTATTGGAACAAAGCAAGCTGTTTCTAAGATCAAGTCTTACTATTGGAAAAATACAAGGTGTTGATAAGATCAAGTCTTACTATTGGACAAATGCAAGGTGTTACTATTGGAAAACAATTACTTGTTTTTATAACATCAAGAGTTTCTATTGGAAGAAAGCTGAGTGTTTATATGATTCAGCCACACTGTTGGAAAAATGCTGTGTTTATAAAATAAAGACTTACGGTTTACAAAATGCTCAGTGCTTATAAAAACAAGCCATACTATTTGAGAAAAGCTCAGTGTTTGTGAGATCAAGCCATACTATCTGTAGAAAGCTCAGTGTTTATAAGATCAAGCCATACTATCTGTAGAAAGCTCAGTGTTTATAAGATCATGCCAACCATTGGAAAAATGTTAAGTGTTTATTAGATCAAATCTTCCTATTACAAAAAGAAAAGTATTTGTAAGTTCAGACCATATTATTGGAAAGAAGCTGTGTGTGCTGTTCTATTGGAACATTGCCAAGTGTTTATAAGACAAAGTCCTACTATCGGGTATAAAAATAAACAACTGTTGAAACCATCATGTCTTGTTGTTGGCAAAGAAGCTAAGTGTTTATAAGATGAAGCCTTACTACTGGAAAAATGTAAAGTGTATATAGCTCAGTCCATAATAGTGGACCAAGCTATCACAACAATGCTAAGTGTTATTGGATGATACCTTACTACTGAAAATAATGCTAAGTTTTTGCAAAGATCAAGCCATACTATTGGAAGAAAACTAGGTGTTTATATATCAGATCAATCCTTTCTATTGGAAAATGCTAAGTGTTTATAAGATCAAGTATTACTTTTGGAAAAATGTGAAGTGTTTATAAAATTAAGCCATACTATTGGAAGAAAGCTATGTGTACATAAGATAAATCCTTACTAATGGAACAAAGCTTTATGTTTATGAGATCAATCCTTACAATTAAAAATCTAAGTATAAGGTCAAGTCTTACTATTAAAAACATCTAAGTGTTTACATGGTCAAGCTCTGCTATTGAAAAAAGTTGTGTTCATAAGGTCCAGCGATATTATTGGAAAACGCTAAGAGTTTTTAAGGTTAAGTCTTATTGTTGGATAAATACTAATCGTTTATTACATCAAGCCTTACCACTGGATAAAGACTAAGTGTTTATACGTTTAAGCCTTACGTTTGGGAAACGCTCGGTGTTTATTAGATCAAGCCTTTCTATTGGAACATTGTTAAGCGTTTACTAGATCAAGCCTTATTAATGAAAAATGCTAAGTTTTTATAAGGATAAACATTATCATTGTAACAACGCTAAATGTTTATAACATCAAGCCTTACTACTGAAAAAATGGTAGGTCTTTGTACGATCGAGCCTTACTATTGGAGAAAAAAATTAAGTGCTTATACAAATCAAGCCCTTCTACTGGTAAAGAAGTTATGTATTTATAAGATCAAGCATTACTATTGGAGAAAAGACAAGCGTTTATATGATCATGCCTTCCTATTGGCAAGTATAAAATCAAAACTTACTATTAGATAAAGGTATGTGTTTATAATATTTTAAATTATTGAATGGAGAAAATATTAAGCAAGGGACCAGGCAAGGCATATATCTATAGTTTCTTTTTTAATAGGATTTGAACGAGGCCATCCCGTCCATATAGATTTTTATTTATTTGTCTGTATTCCTACGTATGTTTGCACACAATTTTTTCTACCTAACAGATTTCATAATGTGTACATATACTGATGTTATTTGCTCGAGCTTTTTCTGATTCTCTATTATTTTGATTTATTAATAACTTCGTAAACCTATGACAAAACAAATATCTTACTGTCCTTTATAATTTTGGCTTTATTCATAACATAAATTGCTATTTTGCAGGACATCCTTTCTGTGAGTAAAGACGCAAGTATCTTTCTTTATCAAAGACCATTCTCCAAGCGTGTCCTGAAGCTATGTTAACATTCCTGTCATTATTACAGTGTTAATCGACAGTTTCAATATGGCAGGAACATTCCTGAAACTCATTATGTACATAAAAACAAAACGTGTCTGGTTGAATTAATTTTTCAAATGGCGATAAAAATTTCCTTTTATTCATAGACAGACTATGAAAAGAGACAGTTCATACCATTAGCGGCCACTTTGATAGCAAAAAAAAAAAAAAATAAAAAAAAAACCGGAAGCTTTATGGACTCACGGTACTAATTCAGTTCCCATAATAAACCTATGCAAACACCATGATATTAAAAATTCACTAACTTTACATTTCTGAGTGCTCATGATCAAACCTATATTGATCTGTATAGATGCATCCAGGATGACAACTTCCGTCGAGAGAAAAGGATATGAGCCTCGGCATTTTCTGGACCAACATGTGTTTGAAACACGTGCTTTCAATTCAGCACCAAAGATTCAGGTGCTAGTTTCAGTGATGAGTGTTCCAAACTCAAGACTATTAAAGGACTGAAATTCCATCAATAAAACAATGTTTCTATTTTTTTTCATTTACAACTAGGATAAGCTCTCAAAAGATTCTTTTTCCTAAAAAAAAATAATTTACATTATTAACCAATCCAGGCCAGCCAAACCCATATATACTCTTTTTTATGTTCACTCATTTCCAGGCTGGTTCCCATTTTTCCATACAATTAGTACCGTGTGTCCTTAAATCGGTTCAAACAGAAATCTTTTGGATGTAACTGAAAATGGTAATGGTGTCATTATCCCCGGCGCCATACGCTCTTGTTTGCGAGAGTTGGCACAAAAGTTTATAAGAATGTAATGTGTCTCCCGTTGAATGGTCATAGATAAAGAGTTAAATTTTTCAATGTGCATTTTTATGCTTTTATAGAATTGCTCCAGTTAGAATTGGATCGATGCTCTGATTAGGAAAAGTTGACTAATCAATTGAAAAACAGGAGTGGTAAAATTCTGTAAAATATAGTTAGCGAAAACACATCTTTTGGAAAAAAAACCCGAACAATATTTCAAAATAGTTTTACAGCTCACCATCTAAACTTTACACGCATGCCATTTCAACAAATTAAAGGAATAACCTGTCAATCGGCTTCGTCCGTTCACTAACTTCCTTTTAAAAATACCTCGCCCCATTTCATAGCCATTTATCATTAGAAAGATTTTCCCATGTGATCGACCTCTTGTACTAGCGCATTTATAAAAGAGCACATCAAAATTTACAACTCCTCGTTAAATATTCTTTAAGGTCATTTGTTGCAATGATAGCCTACCAGTGTGATTAGCTACGTTCGAAAGAATACCTACAAAGTATAATCACCTGTATTTGGATGAGAGCCTACCAGTGTAATTATCTGTGTTGGAATGAGAGCCTACCAGTGTAATTATCTATGCAAAAATGATAGTTTAACAGTGTAATCACGTGTTTGGATGAGAGCCTTCCAGTGTAATTATCTGTGTTGGAATGAGAGTCTACAAGTGTAATCGTTTTTGTTGGAATGACAGCCTGCCTGTGTAATCATCTGCTGGAATGAGAACTTACCAGTGTAATCATCTGTGTTGGAATTAGAGCCATTTAGTGCAATAAACATTATGCTCCGACAAATATGGAGAAAAAAAAATGAATAGTCTTTTAACCCTACGGGCAATTTTCAAACATATTACACCGCTCCTGTGGCCTAAGTGGTTAGAGCGTCCGCCTCGGATGCGGGAGGTTGGACCAAAGAAAAATGGCAGCGGCAGCTGCCTCGTTTGGCTCTCAGCATTAAGAGGTTAGTGCTAGGACTGGTCGGCCTGATGCCAGGATAATATGACTGGGTGGGACATCATGCTACATGTCAGCGGCATGATGACCCAGTGCTAGACATTACTAAAACTGCTACACTGCAGACATCGTAACGATATGATTGAAACAATTTTAAAATCCAAAACACACACACTCACCCACAAACATATAACTCTAAAAAGTTAATAAGTATCAAATGAAGTAACAGTAGACACATATCAAACAATATGGATATAAATCAATATCTTCAAATGATAAAGATTAATTGAAAATGCAACATTATGAATCATAATCAATACTTCAGACATGTGCGTCAAAACAAGATTTTTTAAAATTCCTGAATCTATGTTAATTATTACAAATGTAAAAAACAAAAACATTCTTACGTAGACAAAAAAGAAAGAAAGTAGGAAAGTAAATAAAATCAAATTGAAGAAGAAAGGAAGAAGTGATTACATTATCAGCAACGAATGAAGTTACGTCATTAGATGTAAAATGTATATTCATAATCTTAGGCTGGATGGGAAGGATTGTTTTATTAAAGTTTTAATAAATTCATTGAAATATTACGGATTTATTTTATTAAATGTTTAATAAATTCATTGAAATATTACGGATTTATTTTATTAAATGTTTAATAAATTCATTGAAATATTACGGGACAGACTTAAGTCATTCCTTGCGAACTTAAATGATCTAAAAACAACTGTTTTATTTAATCTAATGTTCAGAATACCACTCAAAATAGGTCAATACATCTGGAAATATTTGGATGCATCCAATGATATTTACATATATGTGTGTGTCTATTTCCATGTTAAAATCATATTCTAATAGTAATTCCTATTTATAGTTTTAAATGAAGAAATAATTGGACAGAATTCATGCACATCATTAATGGCGCATAATTAATGCAGTTCCTGTGTCCTGCCACTTCAATAACGAATTGTCCCTGCTTTATTTAGTTATCTGTTTTAGAGACAGAAATGAGATAAGGAAAACAGAATACAATCTATCCTAAACAAATATCTATGAGATCCGGATAACAGACTTGAATTTTATCCGAGAGAGAGAGAGAGAGAGAGAGAGAGAGAGAGAGAGAGAGAGAGAGAGAGAGAGAGAGAGAGAGATGAAATATGGATAACAGACTTAAATCTATTCTATAGAGACAGATGAGATATAGATAACATACTTATCTCTAATTTTATAGAGACAAATATGAGATAACGAAAACATAATCCAATCCAGTCTAAATAGACAAAGATCAGATATGGATAACACACTTCAATCTATTCTTCACAGGTTATATACACAAACGCATAACAGTTTTCCACTACAGCACAGAATGTAACACGAACGTGGATTATTGTATAGAAATACTTTAAAAAAATTATTAAGTGAAAGATCTATGATTTTAATGTATTTTGATTGTTTGTATTTGGTTGCATTAGACCACTATAGATCATTTGTTAACTTTCTGGATTTTTATTTTAAACAATTTGTAAATTTATTTATAGGAACTTTAAAATTAAGTAAAATAAAAATACAATGGTAATCACCAAATTCACCGCATGATGTGCACTACACATGGTCATACTCATTGTTATATGATTCCCATACTGCCCCTATGAATGACCATATTCACTCCAAAGCATGCATTTTGCAACCATTGAAATAATTATTTCCTATTTTGATCTGGACTATTAATAGCCAAATTATTGAAAATTACAATGTTAACATAGTATATTGCAACAACTATATGATCTTAAACTAAGTAACAGAAAAGAGCAAAAATTAACAAGTTTAATAAAATTAAAGAAATAATTTATTTCACTAGAATACAAATTGAAAATTTAAAAAGAACGTAGAGTACTATGAATTAAATCCCAACTAGTTCTAAATGTTCTATCACAAGTTTAAAAGTATAGAGCATTCTGAATGAATTCCACTGGTGTTCCGAATGAATTCCAATCTTGAATGTGTTGATGTATAAAAATATTCCCAAAAGGTGTTGATGTGCTAAAAGTCTTGAAATATCACAATGATATAACACAAAATGTCTTTAAATAAATTCACAATAATCTCAAAACAGCGATTTCGTCCGAAACTATTAACGAGCACTTTGTAATTCCAATAAATAATTTAACAAATAAATCCTCTCAAATATTAACTGAACGCAACCAAAAGACTGATTCCAATACAGCTGTTAAGATAGGAATAAATAATTCTGAGGTAAACAACCTTAATATAAAAACCTAAGACACAATAAGAGGACAAGGATGAGTGAGTGTCAAAAGTTCATTTATAGAATAATCTATGTTGTAAACATGTTATAAACATGATCAAGTCGTTTACTTAAATTTTAAGAAGGAACATGACAAACATCTGGTAAAGCAGGGCTTTCCAAAAGAAAAAAACAATGTCATGAACCCAGATCCAAGTAAACATGTTACGTACAAGTGATAATTTTCTTAAAATGTAATCTGCAATCATGGACAAAAATTAGCTATGTAATATGTTGTTTGTAAAACTATCCTCTACAACCTACAAGCATGAAACAAAATTAAGCACACAATATATACATACACGATATTACTCTGTAAGAAAATGATGTCTTTAAAGCACTAACAGTGATTAATTTGCCCTACTTGTATACACTGTGTGGTACATCAGTTTGTAAATTAATTTGCCCTGCTTTTCATACACTTTGGTTCATGGATTTTCAAGTTAATGGACCACAGATAAATTGTTCAGAAGCTTCATGTTTGGCAAAGTAATAACATCGCCTGATGAGGATTCCTATCACTGGCTGACTCTGTTATCTATTTGAATAAGAAAACGAAATCACTTTAGCCTTAATGTATATTCTTCATCTGTTAATATCAAAGCCACTATTTATATTCCTCTCTCATATAATTAGAAAGGTAAGAACAGGTCAGCACTTGCAGATGAAAGGTCTTAATTTTGAACGGATGACTGACAACATGACGCAGATGATGAAATCAATTCAGTTACTTCTTTCAGCAAGAAGTAATAGAGATACACTATTAAAGGTGTTGATTTGGTAATGTTGCCGACAACCGAAAGAATTTCGTGAGATAAATAATTAGTCTTTGATGCTCTCTCTCTCTCTCTCTCTCTCTCTCTCTCTCTCACACACACACACACACACACACACACACACACATTCTGCTTCAAATCTGATGCGGCCATGTTTCGCTTTCTTTAATATTCTTTCTTTTCTCATACCTGTTCAAGAGTCTATACCAACTGATTTCATTTAATTCGTTATCGTGAAGAAATTTGTTTTTTAAGCTTTACTGATGCAAAGGTTCAACTGACATTAATTACATACGACTGCAGTATTTTCATACCAAACAAATGAAACCAAAAGATACATTAACATCGTTATGAATGTAAACTTATTAAGTCTACCCCACTCAATTCCCAAAAGACGAAAATGATGGTCAAATTGATAGTTTGCTTTTCGTTATCTAAAATTTTCATCTAAGCTGGTCAGTAACCCAATCACCGTTTAAGAAAATAAAGAAACGTTGTTGTTCATTTAGTATTGTTGATCTGAATGGAATAATTGCATGCCAGCATTAAAAGTGTAACAAACTCACATCTACCAATTACTATTTTTGTTTGATATACAACTGCTGCCATCTTTCAGACCTCAAATTGATGAATATGTATAGGTTACTGTGTTTGTACGGGAAACTATGAACGAGTTTTTCTTGTCCATGCTTTACGAGGTTAGGAAAAAAAACCCACAACAAATCATCAAATAACGGATGAACAACCAGGCTAAGCAAATAGGCGATCAGATGTGAATATTCATATTCGAATTTGATATTTCAATCGAGATGTAAACTGTGAGTAAGAACGGACGCTCTCACGTGTAATTACAAAAGTTATATTCGCATTTGTATATGAAAGAAAAATTTTAATATAGATTTTGTAGCCACTTCTTGGCTTGTTTTTCGCTTGCTTCCTCAGCACATGGAATGTTCCGTAATGAAGATAAAATACTTATCTCTCTCTCTCTCTCTCTCTCTCTCTCTCTCTCTCTCTCTCTCTCTCTCTCTCTCTCTCACACACACACACACACACACACACACACACACACACACACACACACAGAGTAGATGTTATTATTAGGGAACCCATTTATTCTTCTCTCATTTATTCATATTTGGAAAGTGTGAACGATGATATATCGAATGCGATTCGATTTCGTAGCTCTTTCTCGAGGACAAAGACTGGCATGTCATTTAAAGTGATAAAAAGAACAAAATACCTGCCTCATAGCTATATTTACATCGTAGTAAAAAAAGTTTCTTTTGTAACCTTCTCATTGAAAACCGCTACAGACAACAAGTCTGACAAACGTAAGACTGTCCTTACTGGCCCTGTTTACGAAAATGTTACCCTGACCACAACACATTTCAAATGATATTTCGATACACATGAATAATATTTACCTTTAATATATGAACTCTCTCAAAGACGTTCGCTAGTATCCAAGAAATGTTACTGCACAGTTCAAAATTACGTGACCGTTGCATTTTATATCATTCGATGGCGTCATACATCACATATTGGTAACTGACGCTATTGCAGTAAAGAAACTCATAGAGAGACGTGACATAAGAAATTGTGATTGCGATCTCCGTCTCTAATCACAAGACGAAAAAAAAAAATATTCAGCTTTAATTATTGTAATTACACTATAATGAAAAAGAATTAAAACTGAACGAAAGTATGTAACATCTTTTAGCAATGTACAACCTGCTCTAAATCTTTCTCTAACGCCTTGCTGTTTAATATCTCCGATGTGATCTCACTCACCCCCACCCCTACCCCCCCAAAACCCCCAAAATAAACCCCCAAAAACAAATAAAGTAAAAACGTGCTATGCGATATAGACTTTTCTCTATTTATTTAAAAAAGTGGAATCAAGCAATTTCAGTTAGAGCACATGTGATGAACTGTTACACACTTAATCAGCTGTTACTGTACTGACGTTAAATGACAGGGCACCGGTTCCCATGGTTTCTATGTGATGACCTTTGTCTGGGGCTCCATTTTCATCTTAGCCTTTGACATCAAAATGTGCGTGAACATTCTACCTTGAAGTGACAGCATGTCAATAGCAACCACTGATAACATTTATATGCTCTTGTATATTTATATTGTGTGTCTATTGTGAGTATAGATCTGTATATATGTGTATTGTGTGTATATGTATATTGTGTGCATATGTGTATATGGTATTGTGTGTATATGTAATATTGTGTGTGTATATGTGTATTGTATGCATATGTATATTGTGTGTATGTGTGTATATTTGTATTGTGTGTTATGTATTTTGTATGTGCATATTGTGTGCATAAGTATATTGTGTTTACATGTGTATTATGTGTATATGTATATTGCGTGCATATGTATATTGTGTGTGTATATTGTATTGTTTGTATATGTATATTTCGCGTGTGTGTATGTGTTTGCACGTATATATGCGTACACATTTGTTCCCTAAGAAAGAAAATATTAATATTATCATATACATACCAAAGACTGATTAGACGTTAAGGACATTAGCATATGTATTTTAATTATCCTACGTGAAAACGGTATTGTGGGTAGGTTAGACGGAGCTATAGTAACATCCAGAATCTGCGGGAGTTGAACGACTGGTAAAATAATTTGTCTCGTAAATGTTTAATGCTTGGAGGGCATTTGCCAGCGATAAATGACAGTTTCATTTTCTCACCAATTAGTGAGTAAACATTTTGAAACGAAGTATATTAATATATATTTCTGGAAAAAGACAATTTCCCCGAGGTAGTATCTTTCTGAAATGTCATGGTTTTTGGCCCTTATCTATTTCCTTCTACTTGATAAGCTAATAATTGTATCTCGTGCGTCTATAGTACATTATTTTACCCGTTTGGTTAAATTTGTGTGTAGGGGACTGAACTCAGTTGATACCAGATTGCAGTAATGCATATCTTCCCCTGGCGTGTTGTTAAGAACGTTCGGATCAATTGCAGGTTAAACCTCTGCAATACTTTTTCAGCTGTCCTCAGTTTAACTCATTAACCCCTGGCGCCGCGTTTACGCGGCAGGAGGTGGTAGCCTACTTCTGAGCTCTGTAGCGTCAAGGTCATGTACGACACAATAAAGTGGGTGGTATTATAGAAAGGTAGACAGATGTAGATTTACGATGATACCAAATAATATGGATGTTCTAGTTGCACTACAAAATACAGAGGGAAAAACGTAACTTTTTGGACCCGAGTTTTTTCCAGCCGAAATTCGCCCGAGGTCGGAATCCGATTTTGTGTCCGGATTTTAGACTTTTTGGCCTCAGATCTAAGACAGACCGGTCTGAACTGCACACAGACAGGTGAAGCTTTGCAAAAAGTAGGATAAGATGGGCATTTAGAATAAAGAGTGGTCTCGACACCAAAATGATGGGTCCGTTAAGCCAAAAAAAAAAAGAAAAAAAAAAAGAACTCCATCTTTTACCCTTCTGCTCATGCTCAGGCGAAATAGCCAATGAAAAACGATGTTTCTAACACAACTAGGCATTAGGTTAACCTAAAATATCTTGGAGGTCGATGTATTAGGATGTATTCAGAAATAGCCCCCAAAATGGGTTTCCTACTCGCATTTCAGGCGAAAACGACCAAAACCTCCAGGGGTTAATGTGTTAAAGTTGCAAATCACCCTCTTAATTGCCTGAGCTAGTTACTGGCACGCACGTGTCTTCATATTCATTTGCGAGAACATGCCTTCCTTGTTGTATTAAACAGCTATTAAATTCACCTTGCACGCATTACATACAGAAATATATTGCAACACATGAACATTTAAAGTTTATAAGATGCTTCAATGATCTGAACGTGGATATAAGAAAATTTAACTTGTTTTGACTGGGTTTTTTTCGTGATGTTACTCCTATACGGATTACAACGAATGTATCTTGATACTTTAATGATGCTAGACTTCGTAACAATAAATAGTGAGAAAACTCCTACAGTCTCAATGTTCGAACCATTGTCATGCTCGCAAACATTTTTATCACGTTTTACGAAAAACTGCCAAACTCTCTATAGTCACCTTAAGGCTATGCAAATTTAGAATATGAAATTTATGAAGAGAGTATATGAGCTAAAAGTTTATCTCACGAAGAAAAGAGAGTATATTAAAGGGACTACTATGAAATATATCACGCTAGTTTCAATTCTTATATCCAATTCAGTATATTATCATCTCAGAACTATTCTGATGATGACATTTTATAGAATAAATCTTAGTTTGCTGAATATAAGTCAGGGGTGCCGGAGCAGTTCTGAGATTGGGGCGGCGACGGACAGAGGTGAGTGCGAGAATGGGTTTCCCAACTCCTGCTGGGGGTGGGTTCGATGGTCCTCCTCCGGTGACTTTTTTTAATTAACACAGGAAATAAAGCATTTTTGAGCAAACTGAGCATATTAAAAAAATTTAATCAGTTCTTTTTCTTTATTTCATTTAATACATAAAGCCATAAAAAGAATGATTTAAAACAATTCATTGACATTAGCACTTCACTGCTGATTCAAAACTTCCCAAAAATTGCCTTGCGCGTTTCCTTAGATTTCACAAAGTCATTTGCGATAGCACGTATGTCCATATTGTCCTTAGCCTGTCTGTGAACGTATATCGTCATTAATGCGTTAAGGCGTTCCTGAGTCATGCTGGTGTGTAGATTTGCTTTTATTTCTTCTTAACGCGGAAAACAATCTTTCATTTGGGGCATTTGTAGCTGGAATTACTAAGATGAACTTCAGCACAGTCACTGCTTCCGAGAAGAGATGGCGAGAGGCTGGTTTCTCTACTTAATTTTGTTTTTAATAATAAACGAAGTTTTTTCGGACTTAGCTTTTAAGTATTTTTAGTTACTAGATAAGACCGATGGGTCCGGGACAAAATACTTGTTTTCATCCACAAATGCAAAACAACGAATGGGAGGCAGGGAAGAAGATGAAGAACAGACCCTTCAAACAACACGTTATCCAGTGTTATTTTCTTAACAATGAAAGAACACTTTATATCAAACTAACATAGAAAAGGGTAGATCGGTGAGATTGCAAGAATAAAGGTCCCTTTCTTCTTGACCTCACGCGTTCCACTTATTAACAAGTTTGAAGGGCGAATTAACTGTAATACAAAGGTAAAGAAATTGATCTACACTCATCCGACAGAGAAGGTCTTGTATGTCTACTTTTTCGTCACGCTTAACTGAAACCATGGGAGTGAGTTTATTTAAACCCATATCAAATTTATACACTACATTGTTGGGAAATCGATTGTTGGAGTGGTGATATAGCTGAGGTCTCTTCTTCTCCCGCGATCTGCTTCTTTCTCTTTAACCGTTCTCCGTTAACCGTATACCTCTTAAACGCCAATATTTGTTGTTTTGGTATTAGTGCTTTTTTTATAACTATTTTGGGTCTGTTAATTTTTGGATTGAGTTACCATCGGGTGAGTGCAACTTATTTATCTGAAATTCAGCTTTTTGGTCCAAGAACAAGCTTTGAGTTACATACAGACTGCAATGTTGCAAGAGTTCCTCCTGTATCATCTGTCTAAAAATGGAAACAATTTCATAGGTGACAAAATGACCATAGTTATCTTATAATGTCTTTCCTTGAATCCACGTGAAAATATTTGCACATTCCTTAAAGGCAGTCATATGTCAGTCATGGAAGTGTCACATAAGTAAAACATGTACCTAAGCAAATTGCATTGCATTTTCATAAGCAATACACAAATAACTGATTAATAATCTCGCCGACATGACGAGATGCATCCAAAATTGTCGTGGATATTTCTGAATGGAAATTCATTTGAACTGCCACCAAGAATGTCAAAAATCCATGCGATATTGAAGTCTTTAAGACCAAAGACGACCTCCTTTCACGTATGCGAAACTGTATACTTAGCACATGCCCCTTGCAATAAAATTCTCATCACTGCCTAGTTGATAACATGGGTGTGAGTGTGTGTGTGTGTGTGTGTGTGTGTGTGTGTGTGTGTGTGTGTGTGTGTGATTTGGATTTTTAAAGTAGCTTGAACAATTTTTTTGTCATATCGCTACGATGTCTGCAGTGTGACAGTTTTATAGTGATGTCTAGCACTGGGGCATCATGCCGCAGACATGTAGCGTGATGTCCCACCCATTCATATGATCCTGACATCCGGCCAACCAGTCCTAACACTAACCTCGTAA
>JAECUM010087973.1:0-10520 GCA_016617855.1 Megalonaias nervosa | reverse complement strand
GAGAGAGAGATACTGTGCGCAAAACACGTATGAATTAAGTTGAAATAAAAATCATTGCTGAAGTCAAAAATGCACAGCTTGGAAATCTGACGTCGTCATTAATTAATTTTCACCATATTTAAATTTGCCACAGTTTTTTCAAGTATTGTTTTAGGTAATGTTCACCACAACTGGCAAGACAGAACTCTTTGCGGGGCACTCCATTTCTAGTTCGGACTGTAATCTTAACTATATATCCATGTCAGCATAGTCACTATGCATGGCACCAAGAGGAATCATGCATTGCTTTGGCTCCTGATGTTTGGCTGTCACGGCGCGTTCATCCTCAGAAACCTGGGGAATATTATACGTGGGCATTAGTACGTGTGTTTGTTTGAGTAGCTGGTGTAATAATGAGACAACATATGAAAGATTGACACTTCCTTTGTTGTTGTTATCAACAATGCACTCACTCGATTATCCGAGTCGGTCAAGCATATATGACCTTGCTATAGATTGAAATAAACGTTAGTATTGTAATTATTGTGTTAAAAATGCAGATGAATAAAATGCATGCAGATCATTTGTCTATTATCCCTGCACTTTGTAAAGAAAATGTGGAGTTTACGTTTCCCGCTCGTACGTACATGAGTGTTTGCGTCCGTGTGTTACAAACAGATTGCATCGCCCTGTATACAGTTCAAGCTAGAGACTTCAGACCTTGGGTCATGGTGGGTTTTTTTTTTTTTTTGTGCCGAACGGTTTAGAGTGCAGAAGACATGTATGTATAAAACCTGACATTTGACACTGGTTCAAACCCTACTCCAGTGACTTATCCCTTGATTCATAACTTAAAATCCTGAGATACCGCCCTATAAGCCCTTACTGGGGATAAATATAAGTACCCAGATATGCAACTTACATTAGTCTCGTGTCTATATTTGCACACTGGAATTAGACCTAGGATCAGAGTGTATTTTGTCAAGTTCGTTGGAGGAGGGAAGGGGGAAAGCGGAAAAAAACCAGGTTGTACGTTTTTCCGACACCGAGTTTTTTTTTTTTTTTTGCTGCACGTTACCATGAAATGACAGCAAATGTGAATTTTTTACTTGATATTACTTGTTGTACATGGTTTAGGAATCAAGTTTTAATGAATTATTACGTATGTAAGTATATGTTATTTTAATGGAGTGTATATGTGAGACTACGCATATATGTGTGCATGCATGTGTGGATGCGTGCGTGTGTGTATGTATGTGTCCATGTATGTATGTATGTATGTATGTATGTATGTATGTATGTATGTAAAGTGACGCAAATGTAGATACATGCGATAGTTACATGATAATGAAGTAAGATTTGATAGAATATCAGTAGCATCTGTGTGAGTAACAATGTAATATAGTCTATCATTCGACTCTGGTCACGGTTGCTCTTGAGACCTGCTATCTATCAAGTACTACTTAGGAGGAACAATTGCCTTACAACTTTAAAATTCCGGTATTATGTATGTCTACAAGTGGCCACTAACGGTTTGTACTTGAACTTCCATGATAGGTCGATTACATTACCGATTACAAATGTTTCTAAATATTACACTTGATATATATAAGTAGCTATTACCGTGATTTGAGTTTCAATCAACAGAGGTATTATTTTCCGTTGAATCATGAAATATGCATCAGTAATATTTATATCTATATTTCTTTTGTAATGTTCAGTAATGTTTCAGTACTAACCTTAGCATGTTCCATATAGGTCATATGCTCTATATTTCCACATGTTTCATATCCATCGTCTTCCTTTGCATCACGGATGTAGCTGGTCCTTTTATTGTCTTTTTCTGCTTAAGACAGTGAAAACATATATGTGAATATTTTCATTTTAGAAAATATGGTAATTCAGTAAGTATCAGCTGATGATGAAAGTTCGGTCATTTGAGTCTTTAATGTTGTAGAGAAAATATATTTTCCTTCTTTAAATGTAGAACTGAGAAATCAAGTACTCATGATGATGTAGTCAGTTTCAAGCCACTTTCATGATAGGATACCTCAGGTGTTTGAACGAGACACTTATTATAAATACATTTCTGTGGTGTACAGCTTGTTCCAAATAACCGTGAGAATACTTACCTTGCAACAAATCGTTCACGGGGTTAGTCGACTCAGAAGCGATTTCCACATCTTGGAACGTATTTCTTGGACCATTCCCTCGTGTAAAATTGATCATTTTATACCCATCCGTACATTCACCATCAGTCACTGATGTGAAGGCAAACTGGTCTGAAGCAATACAATAATTAAATGAATGGGAGGATGATGGAGTGAGTGGCAGACTTTACAGCAAGTACTACTACTGCAGCTACCTTGACTACTACTACTATTTCTGCTGATGTTACTACAGCCACAATTACTACTACTACTAAAACGATATATATTTACAGTCAACTGAACAAATCGATGAATAGGCTATTTGCAATCTCAGATAGCAAGATTAAACCATATTAAATGATTCAGTTGAGTCAGATAAACACATACAATGAAGGTAATCTGAGTCACAGTGGATAACGTAAGAGTGGAATGCTAATAAATGGAACCTGTGTATGCATCTATTACCAAATTAGCTACGTCGAACTTATCTCTATAATTCATGTTATATCTTCATTAAATAAACGAATGGACACATTGCATACTCCTCATGTTAAACATACGATGGAATGATGTAATAACATGCATATACTATTATTTGTGGATGCAGATCTCGGTCCCTTCTTGACCTTGGCATAAAGATCATGAGGAAACTGGTCACGCTGATTTAGGCCAGCTGCTGCTGAATCTAATAGACAGACGGTTGGACAATCCTCTAGTAGGCCACGCATGACATAGTCACATGCATCCGATAACTTTTCTATGGGCATTGTATTGGGTTCCTTAGAAGTCACAATGTTTTTACACATGAGTCCAGGTTTGTCATCCTCTAATGTTGGTGTCGAAATGGTGAAGCTGGACTGTGTATCAAATGAGAGCGAATTATCTGGAACTGCTAGGTATCTGAGCACACTTTGGCGATTTCTAACTGGGGAAGAATGAATTAATCGACCATTTCCTTCTTCATCTACGATCGATGTTGGCAGCTATTTCCTTATTGCGGAGGATGCAGCATAAAGTGTGGAAGTGGATGTCTCGAGTACACGTTGTTGCACTAGAAAACAACAATCATATATATTTTCAATAACACCCTGTCCATAAATCTGATAGCTTACGAACATGCAGCAGAATGGCCAGTGACGATCTCTAATCAATAAAACAAATATCATAATATGAAAATATTTTTTCTTCACTCATTAGGCCTCCCGACAGTAATCCACAACAAGGTTTTCACACTAGATGCCTACATTAAGGAAGTAGCAACTAAAAACATTAATCTTTTTTCTGCTAATACGATATTTAAATATGCGTAAACATCAAACACATGTAAAGTAGATGTGTATGATTTTTTCTTAAATTTTAAGCGTATCAAAATAAAATAACCAATGCAGAAATAAAAACAGAAAAGAATGAAACTTTCTGGATATTTCCTAATAGCTTAGAGATCTAATGCTATTTGATTCACGATTACACATATCTATAGAAATGTCCGCCAGTGAGAGCGACAGTGAAACGTGACCTCAACGGCATATTCCTCATATTTGATATGAATGAGAAGACATTTTCAAACGGGATAGTTGTTTTCTTGTCTTATTTTCAAGTAACCGTCCTCTACAAGGACCTGCGATAAGAAACATGACTGGAGACTATTTGTACCTGCTTTCAGACTATGGGTATTTCTCCTCTGAATCCATATCAGACAGCCAATCATCAGCATTATCAGCCCCATCGCTCCGATGACGACATATTTGACGTCAATGAGTATACTCGCTGTAACGACAGAGATACAATAAATATTTATTAAGACAGTATAGGAAGAGGATGAAATAGCCGATAGAATAAAACAAAACAAAGCAAAACCGAGAAAACCCCACACAAACTGAAGAAAAAGTATAACTGTTCAATATAAAAATCACAATCCAAGAACATACCTTCGGCTCCGAATAAACCCGAAACATGCACTTGCAGATTATTAAGCAAAACTAATGCAAATCATTAAGGTTCAAAGTAACTCTGAAATCCATTGAGATATTATATATATATATATATATATATATATATATATATATATATATATATATAGAGAGAGAGAGAGAGAGAGAGAGAGAGAGAGAGAGAGAGAGAGAGAGAGATGCGGATATCATTCAAAAATTCAATTACTTACGTGTTTGCAATGTGTGTGGATTCTCTTTTCTGGCCGTATTCGTATCGTCATCTGTGAAATGAAATTAAGACTGATGTCGCAGTTTAGCAACAGTTTGTTTCTTGCAAATCTGCATATCGTAGACGCGACATTTCCGTTCCCAATTAGTACTTATTATCGCAGTTATAACAAAATTACTCGTAATTACTATTCTTTTGTACACAAAGTAGTACACAAGACGGACGTAAAATACGACCTTATAGCTAACTGAATTTAACTGTACCATTTGTATTACAGCACCACGCTCTTAATATCAAGATAATATGTCACACTTATACTATTAATAATTCTTTTTACCATAAACTGACTATGTTTTTATTCCCAATGACTTATCAGTGAAACTATAAATATGAGTTTATTAATGCTATCGTTATCAATGATGGCGCAGATGTCAATGTGAGACAATATATAAATATCTCTTTCTCAATCTAAATATACCTTAATCACAACCCAAAACAGTCTATGGCAAGCATGTTCAGTTTGTATTATGTTTTCAGAACCAAGTCTTCTTCTTAACATGATACTCACATGTAATAAATTGATTCCCAGGAGATGTCAGTGGCACAGTGAGTGAAAGTGATGTTGCATATTCTTCAGTATCCAATATCTCAGCTGAAGATACTGAAGATGGTCCTCTGGTGGAGCTTGAATCTGTGGTTGTAACAATAAGACAGTTGTACAACATCTATTGTATACACATAACACAAATGAAGAAACAAATCATACATACTTTTGGCTCTATGTAATCGTAAAATAACACTGCAAAAATGACGTGGCCACATCCAAGTTTGTCAAACATATTTTTGGTCGACATCATGTATGAAAATTTGCGTTGTGTGTATGTAGCCTATAAAGATAGATCTCTCTGTGTGCCTGTGTGTGTGCGTATGAGAGAGAGAGAGAGAGAGAGAGAGAGAGAGAGAGAGAGAGTTGAAAATAGCACGGCTTGACATACTTTTAAAATGTCTATTATTGAACTCCACAATATGATTCACCCATTTATGTTTTATTTCTCTACTGCATCAGAGTCTATCGATATTGAATTTCTTCCAAAAGCATCCTTAATATCTTCAAATACTAGTCTTTGCTTTTTTATTTTAAACACCCCCACCAACGTTTCGACCAAAAGAAAGGACAGCTTCCAATATTTCGAAGGATGATTATTCTATAGTCCTAATTTCATCAACAAAAAGCTATGTATGTTATATATTATCGAAAGGTAACGGAAGAACATGGTAGCTCCTTTCAGCTTCCGTTAAATCACAGTGTTATTCAAAACAAAAAGTACGCATACATACGTACTCGATAGGTGGCAACCTGATTATTCTTGGAGATTTCAACTTTCACTTCGACTGTCCTGGAAACGCATACACATCAAAACTCCTAGATTCCATTCACGTTTTCAACCGCAAACAGTCAGTTAGCCAACTCACCCATAAACATGGTCACATTTTAGACTGGATTCTTTATAGACCTGATGATAATATTCTACAGTCCTTCCTGGTGTCCCACGAACTTGCATTAGATCACCTCTGCATTATATGCCATCTTTACGTATCAGCCCCTAACAATCCACCTTTATTTGCTACTAAGAGAATCCTCCGTATGATAAATAGAATCCGACTAATGCATGACATTCAAAGCAAACTCTAAAACATGGTTACCTCCTACAGCAGAACAACTTGATAACTGCCTGCATTCGTTGCTTGACAAACATGCACCAGCAACCAAGAGCAGAGTATCTATTCAAAAGTGTTTTCCGTGGTATAGCAGTGTTAGGGACCAGCTTCGCACTGCTTAAAGAGACCGCCGTAAAGCATAGAGGCTTTGGATTTCCGCCATACTCATTATTCATAAGCAAATCTATGAAGCCGCTAAGAATAATATCACAAACATAGTCCATGCAGCGAAATCTGCTCACTACATTACAAAGATCACGGAAAGTTCAAGCTGCAAAGAGCTATTAGAGATTAATAACAAGCTAATGTCAAGGAACAAATGTACATCACTTCTAACTGCATTCTCTCCAGTTGACCTTCCTGACCAGTTTGCAACTTTCTTCCGTGACAAAGTACAAACCATTAGAGATAAGCTTGACAGCACAATTTCAATTGACTCGTCGTCACCATACAGTTGCGATTCAGAATTTAAGCGGCAACCGTTAGCAGCATTTGAACCTGTCTCTATGGATTTAGCACGTACAATCGCCATGAAGAGTGCACAAAAGTCATGTGAACTTGATCCGATTCCACCAAAGTCATGTAAACTTGATCCGAGTCCGACATCACTGCTGCTTGAGTGCTTAGATTCAATATTGCCTTCACTAACTGATGTTATTAATACCTCTCTCTCATCCGGGGAATTCCCATCATTTTTCAAACTGCCATTGTAAAGCCTCTGCTGAAGAAACCGTCACTTGACCATAACGATTTAAAGAACTAACGTCCAGTTTCTAATCTCCATTCATGTCAAAAATCTTAGAAAAAGATGTCTATCCCAACTTGTATCTCATCTGAATTCAAACAGTCTTTTTAGCAATGTACAGTCTGCATATCGCTCTTGCCACAGTACTGGCACTACTCCTCTGAAAGTAGTTAATGACCTTCTCTCTGCTTTGGATAGCGGAAAGATTACATTCCTCACCCTCCTTGACTTGTCTGCAGCATTTGACACAATAGACCATGATATATTACTTCACCGTCTCCAGCATGTATTGGCATTCACGATACAGCCTTACTATGGTTCAAGTCCTACTTGGTCAACAGGACACACATTGTGTCCACAAATAGAAAACTCTCTAGCCCAGTTGATCTATGTTGTGGTGTTCCACAGGGGTCCGTTCTTGTACCTATTCTCTTCATTCTATACACTCAGCCACTCTCAAGTGTCATAGACCATCATCCAGTGTCTCACCAATTGTACGCTGATGACACCCAAATATACAAATCTAGCCACCCAGCTGAAGTTGAAGCTACCATCCAAGGTGTAGAGAGGTGCATTTCCAATGTGAATCATGGATGACATGTAACAAGCTGCAGATGAATGATGATAAAACTGAAGCCATTCTAATTACAACACAAAGACTCTCTCATTCACATCCTTTGCCTCAGACAATAAATATCAGCAACACCAACATCAAATGCACACAGTCAGTACGAAATCTAGGTGTCACTCTCGACAGCACTCAACATGTCATGAACATATGCAAGGCTGCATATCTTGAGCTGAGACGCATCAGATCCATTCGCAAGTATCTTTCAGATGATGCCACTAAAACACTTGTGTGTTCCTTAGTACTTTCAAGGCTGGACTATTATAACTCAATACTGTCTGGTTCGTCTCAATATCTACTCAAGAAACTTCAAAAAGTTCAAAACACATCTGCTCGGATCATCCTTAGAGTACCACGATCAGAGCACGCCACCCTCCTGCTCTGTACCCTACACTGGCTATCCATTCGATCCAGAATTAAACACAAAATTTGTTCTCCGTGCTACATTTCACTGACGGACTTCAGTCCAACATACCTATGCGAACTGATTCATGTGTACACACCTGCAAGATACTTACGCTCCTCTTCTGACATTCGTATTCTCATCATTCCCACTACGAAAATGAAGGCATATGGACAACGTTCTTTTGCATACCATGGCCCAGCAACGTGGAACGAATTGCCCACTGAGCTTAGACACAAAGACACAGTTATCTCATTCAAAAGCGCTCTTAAAACTCACCTATTTCCACTGCAAGAACAGACTAAAAGAAATAATAATGTTTCCTAACCTTAAATATTTTCAGCATGTTTTATGTTTTCTAATTTCATGGTGTTTGTTTGTATTTTTGTAATTATATCATTATATATGTTTTTCAAGTGTTGTCAAATGTTGTAAAGCGCTTAGAGCTTCCAAGTAATTAGGCGCTATGCAAAGTCCTCATTCGTATTCGTATTATTATTATTATACGAAGATTCGTTGCTTGTCGAATCTCAAGATGAAATCAATTACTCAGTCGTACCTGAATAATCGACTCATTTTAAACTTTCCAACGCACATATAAAATCTAACTTTTATGTGAATTCGGAATGTCAGGGCCGTTACTCTATCCCCTAGCCCGCGGAATAACTATATTTTTGAACAATTCAAAATTCAGATTTATAATTTTAGATGTTTTGTAAATTCAAAACCTTTTTTACTTTTCTTCTGTCATTTTTGTGTTTTCTTTTCCTCTATCAGAGTTTTTTTAGTATATATTGAAAATGTGATATGATCACTTTAACGTCGCTGTTGTCGGACACCAAGATTGCGCCAAATAAGCTTGCAAATATTTTGAACATCAATCTGCGAATATCTCAAAACGTTATGCCACTGGGCGGGGCTAAATTACCTATTATTAGTTTGGTTGCATTAATACAGGCAAAAAATATAAATTTAAATGGGCATGCCAATCAGTTTGATCGGAATCGTAACGAAGAACAAATATAAGCTATATTGCAATGACATTATCATACGTGACATCTGCAGTCCGGGCAGCATTTGCAGACATCATCCCTATGCATTATACACTCAAACTCGAGTTCCAATAATTAGTTCCGTCCTATGTTCTCCCTTTCCTGGCGTAATCGATTGAATGAAAGGTTTGTCATATGTTTAACGTTATATGAAAGACAGTGCTTATGTTGTTTTCTAGTATTTCAATATTGGAAAATGTTTTATATTTTATGCACACTTCTATTTAATTTTTGGTAAATATTTATTCATCTAGCAGTGCTTTTGGTTAAGTGCTCGACACTGTCAATCTAATTATGTACAAGACAATTAGTTCTGCACTCAATCTCTGCTGTCATTTACGTCAAGCAAAACAAGAACAGATGTGTATTGTACTTGAACGTGTACAAGAAAGTGTCAGAGAAAGGCAGTAGGCCATGAGTGGAATCTTAATAAATACAAAGATCGTACAATGCTAATTTTAAAGAATGCAGTTGTATATGTTGACATATTAGATATTAACATTTACATATATGATTAAAACAATTTAAAATGCACTTATTGTTGAGTTTAGTCGGAATTTAAACGCAAATATAAACTGAAATGAGCTATTATACAAATGCATCATCGTTACCTGCATACAAGTTAGAATTATATTGTTTTCTGAAGGGAAAATACATTGACGAGAAACTCCTCCTAGAATCTAAATTACAAACCAACTGAATTCAAGGTTTAAAAGGATTGTCTCTCTACACTGTAAGTAAGAGACATGTATGATAATGCCAAATAGATTCAAACAATTGTTTAACTGACTATTGTTTACTATCTACTCACAGAACAGATTTATTATGCAGAGAATCATAAGTCTGAGAGGTTGTGAATAAAAACAAACTGTTCTCAGGCACGTGAAAGTATTATCACATAAAAGTACAAATTGAGTGTGATTTTCGTATAGCATTGGTCGCACAAGATATTCTTTTGTAGAACATAATATTAACAGGTGAGAGTATACTCACATTCTGTTAAAGCAGGCGTCGACTCAGACATCTTGTTTGCTGTGGGTGGATCACCTGAATGTGAAAAGCAGTTTAATCGGATAATCGGATACAATGTAATATTTATTTATTTTCATGATTTATATAACCCTTCATGCACGCATAATATACACATTAAATAAGCATTGTATAAATTGTTATAACTACCCAAGCATATGTATATTAGATGTATACGAATACGATATCGAATGATTCTAAGAGTGTTCCAGCACTAACATCATGACAAGTCTTAATTTCAGTTGCTGTAGAATATGTTGTTGTTGTTGTTGTTGTTGTTGTTGTTGTAGGGTTTAACGCCATTTTTCAGCACAAGATAGGTTATACATGGCGGCCAGTATCAACAGTGGAGGAAGAACCCGGGAAAACCCGGAAAGAACCACCGACCCACGAGAAGCTACTGGCAAGCTTTCTCACATACCCACATTGGCTGAGCCTGAGACTCGAACCCACGCAGACAGAGGTGAGATGGTAATGATCCGTAACTGTGAGCATTTTAGACCAATCGGCCCCTCGGGGCCCCTCCGTAGAATATGTGAAGTATTTGCAGTGTTTTCAAACCTGAGGTAATAACTACAAATCAATCTCTGTCCGTCTGTCTGTCTGTCTGTCTGTCTGTCTCTGTCTGTCTGTCTCTCTCTCTCTCTCTCTCTCT
>JAECUM010087950.1:0-15969 GCA_016617855.1 Megalonaias nervosa | reverse complement strand
TGAATCACAGTTTATGTTTCCGTATAATTCCAGAATTAATTTCCACTGAATTTCTTTCTCCTAGAATTTTTTTTAAAAAAATACACTCGTTTGGTTTTCTAGAGAATAAATTATTAAATTCCAAAAACTAATGAACTTCAGAAACAATCTGGTTTCAACAATAGAAACCTCTCCAGCCCTCAAGGCTTCAAAAATACAACTAACTGAAAAGCTCTCAGAAGGGGTATTAAATCCAACCAAAATATCATCCCGTTCTCGCGTGATAGATCACGTGGTCTCTTAACACTTGAACAACGCAATAGGGAAAATGATAATTTTTCACGTAGCAAGAACAGCCGTATCTAAGAACCAGACTCTCACTCTGAAATAAAGTTAAAAATAAAACATTGTTTATTCAGACTAGGCTGAAATGACCTTGGCAATAGCCAATCGTTTTCGCGTAGTGCTTACACTACCGCGCACCAGGGTGAACTAAAAATAATGCTAATGTAAAGAAAATATCGAATCCCGTGAAAATAATCATTACAATAAAATGTAGGGACCCCCCCAAAAAAAAAATAAAAAATAAAAAAAATAAAATAAAAAAGAATTTTAAAACTAACACACAAGCAATTTAATTACATATACGTAACAATAGGTTTAATATTAATATCACAGAGATAATTGGGATTTAACATAAGCCACAACAATTATGTTTAGTTCTGTTGCAGTAATATCATTTGGTAGTTATCATACGTTTGGTTCTCACTTCAAAAGTGTTGTTAATATAATTAACTAAAAATTGGTCATATATGGTACACATCTTCGTAAGCACAAGATGTGGACCAGATTCAATTTCGAATGCAACTTCATGTTTTCGGACAGTTGCTGCTGACAGATTTGGTCAAGAGGTTATCAACAACTAGACATCTTGCTATTAATATCGTATGGCTACCCCAGGTAAAGGACCACTATGTATACATAGAGTAAGCTAAGTTGTCTTGTTCACTGAACAGAAAAGATCAACACGGATTCGTTGCTGCAGATTCTCCATGGCTTCCACTATCACATCAATCTCCATGAATTTGAAGAAGTCATTATCGAACTCGAATGACACTACCGTTGTCGGATCTGTTTTTAAACTGATGTGCGGAATCATCCACATGCGCTGACGAAAACGAATCATTTGATTGATTTGCGACACACTAAAGCAAGATCGCATATACATCTGAAGGTTCCGTATGTGGACGACATATTTTGTGGTGTGGATTCGGAATCGGCTTGGTATATCCGACGAATCTAACACAGGAATCATCCACGAGCGAACATTGTTACGGGGACATTCATTCGTGGAGAACCAAAAGCGATTCCGGGGTCAGCGGATACTCATGTTGTGCAAGGTAAAACTCGACCTCCACTTCTAACAAGAACCAGATGTCTCTGTTGCTGTCGTTCTTGTGTATGTGCTTTGCCAGACCCATCTGCAAACTCATTTGCATCATTTCCATCCATATAAGTATAATGAATCAAGATAGAAAATGTAACTGTTTGGGTGGCTGGGGTTATATTCATCCATGAGCGAGATGTTCACACTAGCGTAATAATAACCAGTCATGAAATCCCGCCACAGAATACCACGTTCGACAATAGATGTAGATCGATGTCCCTTAGTAGTTCCAGCTCGACGCGGGTTTTCTTTTTTCAGCGAAGACCAGCAGTGCGTGAGGCTTGTATTGGCCTGAAAGATATCCGCGAGCAGCAACTATTCGTTGTACAATTACAGATCAAAGAGATTTCTACAAATAAACGCGTACCAGATGGCATTCTCTTACGCATAGTCTTCAGCGGAAATGCCTTCGCGGGACAGCGACGAATATATGTTGCCAATCTGTGGCAGATGAGAAAACGTTTCGCCCGCAGCACATGTCTTCGTATGGGCAGGTTTCTTGACAGATGAGGAAGTCAAACTTTTCATTACATCATGACATCTCTCCGCAATGCTGCTTATAAGATTTTCGAGCCTGGAATGCAAAAATTGCAATGAGTCGGTAAACTGCATCTCACCCGGCTGGAATGTCGTGTAATTTTCAATGATGTTGAGGATGCCACGTGTTGTTGTTTCCAATGATGCTGAGACTCTTTGCACGATTAAGTAACCATTGTACCCAAGCAGATTATGAGGGGCAACATAAATCTTTGTTTTGATCGGTTAAAATCACAGCTGTATGTTGCATGTATTGTGTACTTCTCCTCTACTCTCCAGTGATGCGTCAGTTATCGTAAATGTTTTGATCGGTGGAAGCTCCTTGATATATCCAACAATGATATGCAGCAGAAAACTCTCACGGATCCTTATTATGTCGGTGGGAAAGGCTATTTGTTGCTGGATCCATTTCGCGTCAACCTCGAGCGATGTAATAAAAAACTAAAAGAGTCTTTGACACGGTAGAACTAAGGTGGATCATTTCTTCCGTTACATCGGACATCGTCCACGTCAGAGTTAAGCATTCATAGTCCACGCAGGTAACATAAGAAACTTTCATTTTCCTTTGCACTGCTAAATTTAAAAATGTTCTTGCCATATTCTGGCAACACAATGGTTTCCCCGAAGGAAAAGTCATGTGCGTCAATCAACTCTTTCGATGTGAATACATCTACGCAGAGTCGACACAGAAACTTTTTATCCTTCCTGTGCGAGTAAACTATTTGAGAAAAATCTTTTATCCACATGTAATGGTCCCACGTCTCTGAGCCATCCATGTTGCTCATTGACAGAAGACCAACATTGACCAGCTGGTCTGTATTTTGTTTCGGATCAAACATTTGAAGAACTCAACCCTAGTATCGCCTTTAATGTGTACGCCTGAGACAAACTTTTGTGCAACTTGAACTCGAGGACCTGGACCTGTTGACGAGAACACTCGACAGCTTTAGCTCCAACAACAGCTACGTTACGTTGAATGTCTTCCTTATCAGCGACTGTGCGTACATTTTGTACCCGGCTGGCTCATGAAAGAATTTTATTTCATAACTGCACGGATGTTGCACGATGCTACTTTAGAGTCGGACGTGGTAAACGCAAGGGAAGTCCTAATAATGCAAGTATATCTGCTTTTCTGGCACTTCTTGGCATACTTATTAAACGGTCTAGCGCACATTGCTTGAGCTGGTTTTCGGTAGATATCCTCATATAGTAAACAGTATCATCTAATTGGCTATTGGACAATGAATTTTGTAGTATCAATTTAATCTTACCACTATAAAAACAGCAATCGCTTCGATCCTGGATATTATTGTAATGCCTTCTGTGTCTGTTTCCTCAACAGCGTTGAAAATATTAACGACATTGTCGACTATTTTTTCAGCAGCGTCGAAGGCATTCTTTTTCTCCACATCCATCTTGATAAACCTTTTGTCAGTGTGCGCCATAATACTCGCATAAAGGTCAACATAATCGGAATGGGTGATTATGTAATATGACTCCGAATCGCATTTGTGACATGGTCGAGTGCTGGTGCCAATATGTAACTCGAGCATGTGAGGAATGCAGTATTCGTAATTCGATGTTCAAAGGTCATGTTTACGAAGGAAACACATCTGCATTGACTGTGTCCCAGTTGTCATCATATATATATATATATATATATATATATATATATATATATATATATATATATATATATATATATTCGAGATTTTTTAATTCGACTCTCATTCCTTTTGCAGTCGCCTTAGCTTTATCTCCAGAAAGAGATAATCCAGATGATATATTGGAATATTTCGGAGTTCATCATTTGGCGTACAATATTTTTGTTTTATTAAATTTTAATTTGTAGATAAGTCTTTTGCAAATAGACAGGAGTATTCTTTCAAAAATCATCGTAAAATTCGCCTGCAAGCCAGGATTGAATTTCTCTCAAATTAGTATCGACCCTCATGAGCTCAAATGATTCCTCGGCGACTATTACACAAACTGGAATACTGCCAGACTTTCCCCGCTTGTATCCAACAATGACGAACGTCCTTTTAAAGTTTATATATTTGAGCTATAGTTTATGCTTCAGTGGACATGAAAGTGGATTCGGAGAGCTTATCCAACTGACTGCGCTGCTACGTTTCGGTGGTGATATATATCAGTTCGGATACATCATGAAAGTCAGGTGTGGATGTTACTAATAGGTTTTGTTCCCAAATGCATTATCTAATTCACAAGTTTTTACTTGTAATTTTCGTTGGATCTGTCAATATCTCCATCTATCAGTAACTCAGTTAACGTCAGAGACTTAGACTTTAAAAGCTCTGCCGTGCTGGCTCCAACGCTATTCATCTCCTGGTAATTTATGAAAGTATCACGAAACAATATGATGCGTTTAGGTTAAAAGATATTCGATCTTTTTCTGCGATGGCTCAAACATCGGCAGCTGGTTCTAATCCTTTCAAAATTATATACGTGACAATCAGTGGTGCTTTCAACATTTTATTCTACTGGCTGTTGTTATGTAATATAATATTTGCAAATAAAAGGGTAGTGTTTGCAGATAGGACAATATGCACGCTGCTATCTTACGCTGTTGCATTCTACTCTGAAACACACAATATAGCATTCTAATCACCGTCGATAACAGTGCTGAGGATTTGAAAAACCAGACGAGTCCGTAGGGTGTCAAACGACATCATAGAATTATGCGTTGTTATGTATATTTAATTTGCTTTGTTTGTTAGTTAGTTTTATTGTAAATTTGTTTTATTTCATTACATGCTGTTGCAATGTAACATTGTATGTTGTGCTTGACCATGTCCAAAACTGAGTTCATTTCTGTCCAAAATTGAGTTCATTTCTGTTGTACCCAAATTGATTTTTTTAAAATTATTTTATTCAATGTAAACAACTAATAAATAGCTAAATTATTATGTATGTGTATGGGATTAAAATCAGTATTATTACTAAAAGAAGTAAATATGTTGATTTGAGTCTAGGTCTCCCTTTAGTAATTTCCTTTGTATAATCCACGTTATGGTTTTATTTTGTAAAAATTAGGATCATTCTAGAAGGTTATTTTCCATTTGGTAATGTTTATTTCTTTTTTAGCAAATGCTTATTGTGACCTGAAGTCAAGTAGAGAACTACATAATCTTGTAACTGAGAGGATTTTTTTTCAGTCATGATTTAAGAGCCAGCACTTTTGAGTTGTATTATATGTTGTGTCCAGTATTTCATTTTTGGGCTGGAAAATGTTATTTCAAATTATGGAAGTCAAGTGATTATTTTCTCTGGAAATACAAAAGTGCTCTGATAAAATTCTTAGACAAAACTTCTGGAATTTTGGTTGAACTCCAACCTGGAATTGTACTACTGTGATTCAACAAAAGACTGTCGGCACTTCAACACTCTACAAGCTACCACAACACATCATCGCCGTCAGTTTTGGATTTATTCTGGACTTGTACTGAATTTTATTCAGGACTTATATTATTACGACTTGTGTCTGTAATTCTTGGATTATTTTGGATTTAATTTTCAATACCGTAAGTTCTTTTTCCTCATTTTCACTTTGTTTTCTAGGGAAATTAATTATATGTTAAATTTTACAAAGCTTGATGCTTTTCACTTTTTTCTGTTAGCTATTTTAAGAGCATAGAGTCGTAACAGCGTGTTTAGTCGTTGTAACTGAAGCAAATATTACATCGTCAGATTTCTCTTTTATTTTCGTGTACGAAGCAACCTGTTCTCGACGTTTCCTCAAATAAGAAGGAAATACATAATTTTCCGCGCGAGTGATTATAACCTGGAATGTCTCGATCACGGGTGGACGAGTGTGACACACTAACCGTTTAGGCCACGCAGATACGTAACAATAAGGTGGAAAAATCTGAAATTCAAACTTAAAAGTTCTAGCAAGCGAACAAATAATACGCTAACGTATTTGGTAGAAATGAATACAGTTTTGAGTATCTATGATTTCACAAAATATTTCAAGTGCATTGGCTCTTTGAGAGTAATATTTCTTGGTTTGCAATGACTCTCCAAAATAATTATAAAGATCATGTACATGTAGACATGTGCACTCGCACTCACGGCTTTGTATGACAATTTTGTATCCATATTATTTTGTTGTCATCTTCACCAACAATAATCTGTGTCTTATTTTTGTTTCAGGGAAGGCTAAGGTTAGTTCCTGAGAACCTAATCTGAGAATTCATCGCTTTTTCCTTGGGAATCTGGCACGCAGAACAAAAGGATTTATACAATGGTTTTGTTTCGTACAACAGCACAAACTACAGCAAATGCAAATGCAGGCAGACTCGCAATCAATAACAGGCCAGTAATTTATATCGATACTAAATTCTAGCGAGAGGCGCCGCTGGGGTTTGTAACTATATCTCTCAAGCACAAATACACTCAGGAATGGTCAGGAGCAAATAACGAAGTACTACTGCACTTCAGAAAGCAGTAGATTAAACAACAAGAGATTAGATAACCAACCAATTACATTAACACATTAATCAGCTGAAATAACATAATTTTAGTACAAATACATTCAGCATTTCTTTTAAAAACTAATTCAAACATTCGATAACTAGTGGTTTTAGCTATGAATATAACGTCTTTAAGACGAGAAAAAAAACCAAAAAACAAAGATAAAGTGCAATAGGAATAACTGGAAGGTAGCATCGAAAATAGTTATTTTATATGCATTCAAAAGATAAAGAAGAGGGTATACCTCACACCTTTGCTACTGGTCTGCAGCCAAAATGCTTCTGAAATTAATGTAGACAAACTTGACTAATTCTGGGTCACTGAAAACAAAAATGATGCTTAAAATTGTTGATAGGCTCAAGTTTTAAAGATATGATACTGGGCCAGTATATACGACCCTTGACATGGGAATGGCGGAGGATAAGTAATTTATAAAGGGAAGGGATCTCAATTTAAATCAGAAATCACTAAAATACATCTTTGACTGGATCTATGAATAAATATATGGCTGGGTTTGGACAGTACTTGCTTTTTAGGCTTAACAATGAATGCTGTAATCTGAAGCTGCATTGCGTCATATATGAATTGCAATTGTTATTCCTAGAAGTCATTGATGATGCAATCATAACTAAACTTTCATCATTCTGCTGAATAAATGTCTCTATATCAGTTCTAGAAATCACACAGCATAGTGCTCTCTTATTTGTCAGTGTTTGAATTTGCAAATGGACAGATTTCTGTTTAGCGAAAGTGAGCAGAGATGCTTCGTATTTGTGGGAACAATGCAGATACCTTTTGCAATGTTTGTGGTGAAGGGACATTTGCATAACAAAAGCGCAGTATAAACACTACGGTTAAGAAGTCTATCACCTTTATTTTGACTGCAAAATTGGAGATCAGGACAAGAAGTGGTCCCCACACATATGCTGCAACACTTGTGCAATAAATCTTCGCCAGTAGTTGAACTGGAAAAGGAAATCTATGCCTTTTGCAGTGCCAATGATTTCGAGAGAGCCAACAGATCTCATCAGCAAATGTTATTTCTGCATGATGCATCCAGTTGGTAAAGGTGTGTCAAAAGAAGAAAAAGTGGACTGTGCATTATCCAAATATTCAATCAGCTATACGCCCAGCACCCCACGGAGAAGGACTACCGGTTCCTGATGCACCGGCATTATTCTCTTGAGTCAGACAAGGAAGAGGAAGAAGATGAAACTTCTAGTCCTGAACCATCCATGTCACATGACCCATATTTTCTTCTATCCTCCTGCTCTGAACCACACCTCATGACACAAAGTGAACAGAATGACCTTGTCAGGGATTTGCAACTATCCAAGAGTGAGGCAAAGCTGTTGAGCTTCAGACTACAGCATTAGAATCTCCTAGAAGGTGATGTTAGGGTTTCCGTGTTCCGTGACTGTCAAAAAGATCTTGTCCCATTCTAAGTCATGAAATGTGATCTTGTAGGCTGCAACATCATCGGTGGTGAGATGGCAACCCTCAACATCGTTTGTGATCCAGATGAGTGGAGATTCATCTAAGATGAGTATTCAGTCTGTCTTGCTGGATAATGGCAATGTTTTGTAATCAGTTTCAGTTGGTCATGCAGTCCATATGAAGGAAACCTATGAAAACATGAAGTTTCTTGCTCTCTTGCTTAGTCCGCAGACTGGATACACAAAGTACTGCTGTTTTCTATGCGAATGGGATAGTTGTACGAGAAATTCCCACTAAATCAAGAGAGATTGGCCATTCAGACAGTCATTGGAGCCTGGGAGGAAAAGTGCTAAGCATCCACCACTTGTTGAATCAAGGAAGATTTTGTTACCAGCCTTGCACATCAAGCTAGGTTGGATGAAGAACTTTGTCAAGGCCATTAACAATACACAAGCAGCTTTCAAGTACCTCCGTGGAAACTTTTCAAGGTTAGATGAAGCTAAGATAAAGGAAGATGTCTTCGTTGTTGGCTAGATTCGTGAACTTCGAGATGACGCTTTTGACTGTGCACTGTGTGGCAAGGGAAAAACTGCATGGAAAGCCTTCAAGTTAGTGGCAACAAATTTCCTCGGAAACAACAAGGCAGACAACTACAGGTAGTTAATGAAAAACCTCCTCAAGGCATATAAAAGCCTTGGTTGCAACATGTCACTGAAGATACATTTTTTGCACTCTCATCTAGATTTTTTCCACCGAACTGCGGAGCAGAAAGCGACAGGCACTGCGAGCGATTTCACCAGGACATTGCAACAATGGAGAAACACTATCAGGGCAAATAGAGCCCATTAATGCTTCCAGACTATTGCTGGACAGTGACAAGAGATGCTCCATTTAATGAATACAAGAGACAAGCCAAGAAGCGCCGAATAAGGACTAATCTATTTACTTTTATATATACATTATATCTTTTTGCCTTTTGTTTCATAATAAATTTAATTTATATAGCCTTCTGTTTTTTTTTAAGATTTGCATAAACTGGATAGGTGAAATATTATCATGTAAATCAACCATAAACAAATGAAAAGACCTACTATCTACACAATATACATAGATGTAGAAGGTAAAAACCTAAATATCTTGGAAACAGTAGCCAATCAGTTGTTTTAATTGTCATATTTGAATTCAGCACATCAAAAGCCATAATAAATAACACATTTTATCTCTGAAGCAGACGACTTCTAAACAATTGTATACCAGTGTAATTAGTGACAGAGGTGAGCGAGCTTTTACGTCTGTACCACACTGAATTAGGCAAATTATTACAGGTAGATAGCATGGAGACTTGTTATGATCCTTTCGTTATCAGCAAATATATCAAAAACGTTTATTCTACACTGGGTTGTTTCAATGTTTTATTCATGTAGTTGCATTAACTGTATAAAGAAAATGTTAAATGTGCGTGTGTGCAATACAATCTCTTTCGTAGTGATTTCTTTCCGAACTGTTATGATCAAGTTTGTTCTCCACTTTATCGTATACTGTGTGCCCAGATCTAGTTTCCAGTATTCTCTATTTTTAGATACTTTTAAGAACCGTATTAAAATAATCCAACAAACAAGTAAATAATAACGCTAACACATATCCATGTTAACTTAATTTAATTTGCTGATATCGATGCTTTCGTAGCTTATATGTATGTGAATCATATTCGTATCTCATATTCTGATCATGCTTACCAGTTATCAAGATTTTGACTTCATATAAGGGCAGAATATAGTCTGCAGAAATTAATTCAAGTGCATTCGGTAGTACAAACAGTGTTGTGAGTAAAACGAAAATGTGCTCGATTGTGCCAATGGTTTTTGATGACTTTGAAGATGAATAAATATAGCAAAATTTGAGGTTTTGCTTATTTAGGTACAAAATTAATGTTCATTTCACAATGTTCGTAATAAAACCACAACGAATATTCTTGCAAATACTTGTATCGCTAATCTGGGGACAAAGCGTCTTCTTATCCAACGTTTTCCTTGTATAAACGAATGGAAGTTTGCTAAATTGCATACATACGTATAAGCTATATAAATATACTATTATCTATTATGTAGCACATATAGATTAAATTATTCAATCCAATCTATTTCTGTGTTAGATGTCTAAAACTTAAAATGGAAAAGAAACAAAACTTAAAAATAAGTAGTATGAATAAACAAAACGGATAGCAACATATAAATTAATTATGAATCAGTGTCAAAATGGATAATTCCATAAAAGCATGTATAATGACATAAAGATAATAGCAATTATCCCAAATATACCATTTGTTTTCAAGTTAACGAAACATTTGTTGCTTTATTTAAAGAGAAAGTAAAAGGAATACCTTTTCAAGATTGAGAAAGTTGAGACCAATAAAGATAAAAAGGATGTATGCAAAGGATTCTATGGCATAATATGTGAGAAAGAATGATTTAAATATAGCTATGTACGAGAAGTGTCTCTTTAATAATACAGACAATTTGCAGCAAATAATATTGCTCATATTCTACAATCACAACACATACAATACAAACATGAAGAAAATTAAATTGTCAAACTCCCCTATTTCGATTATAAATACGACACCAATGTACATGAGGAACATCAGCAAGCTAGACTTCGTCATTTTTAATTAGTTAAACAATCGCAGAAGATAGTGTATGAAGGGTATGGCGAAAGAAGAATATCGGCAATAACGCTACACATTCAGTTCATAATATTCTTCTATGGGCAAAGAATTCACAGCGCCGATAATCTTTTTCTAACGAAAGCGTTTTTTTTTTTAAGGGTGGAGAGTAAGTCTTTATTCAGATTCTACTCCATAATGTTAATTCAACAGCAGACTTAGTTTCAGAGCCAATGGCTATCCGCGCTGGGGTGCTTATTGATTTCTAGGCAATGACTTAGCTGAAGATGAGGTTGTGGTTAATCCACATGTAACTGACAAGACTTGTTTGGATCAAAAAGTTGATCCTATTGAAAATGAAATCCCTGATATATATTCTGATTGTGTAGTTACTAGAGCTATGACAACAAGAGGCCTTGTGAATGATGTTGATGATGAAATTATTCCTGTAGCCGACACATACATTGGTCAGGCTTTTCATGAAGTCAATTTCGCTTCTGATATTAATCAGTCTAAAAGTATTGATCATTGTAAACCTCTTTTGACTGCTCATTCTCTCATGTCGAATCAAGGTGACAAACGACACTTGTCGTGGAAAAGGAAAAAGATCCTGAGATCTCCTATTTGTTTCAGAGGGCTATTAGAGAAACTGATTCTGCAGAGGTACCATCGTTTTGATCGTTGGGGTCCTTATGAGGAAAGACAACCTGTGGTACCGCTCGTGCCGTTATGCCATTGAGTTAAAAGAGATGCTTCTAACTACTCTAAATCTTGTCACACTTATCAAATGGTAGGAGCACCGAACCAAAATATACCTAAATCTCATTTACAACAAAATTCCTGCATTCGACGAACCATTTATCAGAATAATGGTAGACTGTTAAGGTCCTTACCTACGACCATGTCAGGCAACCAATATTTGTTGACCATAATGTATGCGTCGACAAGGCTTCCCGAGGCAATTAATTTACGGAATATTAAAACTAAAACTATAATTAAAGCCTTAAAAAAGTTCTTTACAAATTTTAGCTCTCCCAGTTCGTCCAATCTGTTCAAGGCTCAAATTTCATTTTAGAGATCTTCTAACAAGTTATGTGTGAATTAGGTATCAAACAAGTTACGTCCTCTGCATATCACCCTGAAAGTCACAGGTCGTTGGAAAGATTCCATCAGACTTTAAAGAATATAATAAGGTCATATTGCTTTGATACCAGAAAAGACTGGAACGAAGGTCTTAATCTACTCTTGTTTGCTGTTAGAGAGTCATTTCAGGCGTCCCTAGGATTTAGCCCTTTAGAACTTGTTTATAGACACACGGTTCGTGGACCATTGAAGTTGTTGTTAGAGAAACTTCTTTAAACAGAGGAATCGAAGATTAATTTGCTTGATTAGGTTCTGATTTTGATACAATCTATCGAAAGCTTGTCGAAAGTTTGGAAGGTGGCAAAAAATAACCTTTAGTCTACCCAATCAAAAAACAAAGTAAGGTATGACAAACCTACAAAAGAAAGAACTTGCTAAAGCTCTGGCTCTCTTTTCCATGTCTCAAAATCCACTGGAGGCTAGATAGTATGGTCCCTATACAGTTAGAAAAAGCGCACTTGACATAAAGTATATTGTCGACACTCCGGGAAGGCGGAAACAAATAATTCTGCCACATAAATACGTTCAAGGAGTATATTGATCGAGATAGCCCTGCAAATCATCCAATAAATTTAGTTTTCCTTTCCCACAGAATAATGATATAAATTATATCGTACATCAGGACTGTAGTGACTTTGGTTCAACCAGTCTTCACAATTCAGAAGTATTAAAGAATCTGGACAATAAACTTTCATATCTAAAGCCACAGGCTAAGAATGAGCCAATGCAGCTAATATGTGAATATGAGCACTTGAGTCCAGATGTTCCGACTCGAACGAACACAATCTACCATGTTGTTGAATTTATAGATTCTATACCTGTAAAACAGCACCCTTACGGAAGGAATCCTCTCAAACAAGGATGTTAGAAAAAGAGAATTCAATATTTGTTCCAGAATGACTTTATTGAACCAAGCAACAGTAACTGTATTCTTGTGCCGAAACCAAATAAATCTTTCCGTGCGTTTACTTGCTACAGAAGAGCGAACAGTGTCACCAAAACAGACTCATTTCCAATACCACAGAATTGGAAATGCATAATATGTCACCAAATTTGACCTGTTGAAAGGATTTTGGCAGATTCCTCTTATGGATAGTGCAAAATATATTTCGGTCTTTGCAACTCCAGACGGACTCTACCAATACAAAGTAATGCCATTTGATATGAAAAATTCTCCTTCAATATTCCAGGGCTTAATGAACATGATAAAAGGTATAGATTGATGTGATGCATACATCGACGTTGACGTTATATACAGCAATTCTTGGAAAGATCACATAGAAGCTATCCGTAAAGTCTTCGCTCGACTACGTCAGACAAATCTGACAATTAATTGAAGTAAAAGTCGTTTTTGCCAAGCTTCTGTCACCTTTTTAGGACATATTGCGGGACATGTAAAGTTAAGCCTGTAGAAGCTAAAGTTCAAGCTAAATCTGAATTTCCTGTACCTATCACTAAAAAGCAACTGATGTGAATTTTGTGTGTGGCTGGATATTATCGGAAGTTGTGCTCAAATTGTTCCGTAATTGCTGAGCACCTGACTAATTTCTTGAGTAAGAAGACAGACCACGTTTTATTGGTTTGACGAATATAACGATGTGTTCAATAAATTAAGAACCATAATTAAAAGTGCACCAGTTCTTTCAGCTCAAGATTTAAACCAATCGTTTAAGATGTATATTGATACAAGTGATGTAGGTGTTGGTGGCGTATTGATTCAGGCAGATTAATATGGTGAGGATCATGCAGTATGCTATTTCTGAAAATAGTTAAATAAACACAAGATAATTTAGTCCAGTATCGAGAAGGCGTGTTTGGCATTAATTATATCTTTACATCAGCTTGAAGTGTTTAATAATTCAACTCCTTCTCCGATTATTGTATACAGCGATCACGACCCCCATACCTTCATCAACAAAACAACAAAAATCTGAGACTGTTAAGATCGAGTTTAATGTTACAAAAATACATCAAAGTCATTCTGCAAAGCAAGGAAAAAGAAACTTTAATCGCAGATGCAAGTGTAAGGGAGTTTATATTAATTTATTCTGCATACATTTGTGCACATTCATTATACATCTCCCTGTTTAATTTCATTGTCATTATCATTTGTGTGTTTGACAAATATGGCAAAAAGGACGTTTTAAGGCATAAATCTTACTTTTACTTTGGAGGAGAGGAGTTATGTATATCTGTAATTTAGTTTTGTAACTTCTTGTACATGATTTTGTCTTATTTGTGTAATTTTTAATCATGACTGTAAATTATATTTAGATTTTGTCTACGTGACTAGGGTCTGTGTTAGGATATTAAAGAACGTAAAATTACATAATATCTATAAATAGAAACTTAAATGAGTTGACAATTACTAAAATAATCTTAATAATAGGACCTTGTTGACGGTTTGGGGTCAGTTTCTCATTAGCTGGGGTCTTTCTACGGCTCTAGAAGAAATAAGTAACTTCCCATTGGATGGGCTAAGTCGCATGAACGGGTATTTCGAAATACTTATTGAGTAGTATGATCTGTCACGTGGGGGGATTATTGTGAAATATAGTCGTAATAGAAGGTGTATATAAGGAGAGAACTGGGCAATTACATTCATTAATATTTTGGAGTCATTCTTATTTCTTGTGTTCCTGTTGGAAGTCTGCAGACGTGTTTTATGTTGTACCTAAATATTATTTGAGCGGAAAATCGTTTGCTTGGACTGTTCATTGGAAATAGAAAGTGCTCATTAGAATATAATATTATTCTGGAACTACTGTAACTTGTTCAAAGAAGTTCTGGATAACGCCATTTTGCCAACGTCGCCGTTCTTGGTGGACCAGTACATTTTTCAGTTCTGAGATATATATACTAAACATTTTATTATTTTGGACTTTAAAAGAAGTTACGGCATAAAAGAAATAGAATTATAATTTCCTCAATCATTTTTTTTTTCAAGTATTAGTGCATAAATATAATAAAAATAATAATACACATAAAGAACTTCATCATTCTAATAAAGAAGGGTGAAATGTAAAACTTAACGGATTACCTAACACAGCACATAACATAATACCTCCTACCGATTCTCACAACGATTCTAGCTATAATTATATATCTGATTTGTTGATAATAAACGGGTAAACAGTGCACTGGTGATGGAATTTAGCTTATCAGACTTTTTAATCCATCAGCTCCTTTAGCAATGTTTCCGAAAACTAAATTAAGCCTCCCCCCAAAGGTAAGAAACCACTTTTCTGAAAACTCTGCAATCGATTTTTAATTTTGCGAAGAAAACCGTTCCATCCCCAATGAACTATAACTCTCATCTTGTATGCTACCAATCTGAAAAGCTTTGATCTTTGACTTTGTCCCGATAGGACAAGCTGCTTTTAGTTTTTAATTGTTTTGCTGGCGTTTTGTTTTTCATGTTTTTCATAGTGTCGGACATAGTTAATGGAAAATCAGCTTCACTTGTACAAATGTTAATGACATCATCCTTGGACAATGCCTGCCAAAATTAGTGTATATTGAGGAGATCGGGAAGACATTACTTGAATATTTGTTCTATTTGGAGTAACATCAGACACATTTTATGAACTCAGCATCATTTGCACAAAGTGGCGTGCACGATTTAGATAGAATTATCTTTGGTCCTTTTTCTCCAAAATGTGATTGTGAGCAGTTTCAAACGGCAAATGTGGGCAAAGGTATGACGAATAATGCTGAGTTATGCCAAATAAGGACTTGTCTTTATGGATATAAAATGTAAATATATGTACCTAATATAGCACCCGAGCAAAACGCTGATAAGTATCACCAAAAACATGCCAGCTCCACCACCAACTGCAGCAGGTATTATCACTGAAAAGATAACAAATAAAATAAAACTGTCTCTAGCTATACTGATTAAGTTATCTACAGGTTACAGTTTAGGATCACTTTGCAAAATATTTTTGATTTGATACATCTGTATTTAGTCACTGTATCCACATACACTTTCTCTAAACTGATTGTTGTTGTTGTTGTAGGGTTTAACGCCATTTTTCTGTTGTTGTTGTTGTTGTTGTTGTTGTTGTAGGGTTTGACGCAATTTTTCAGCACAATATAGGCTATACATGGCGGCCAGTATAACTGGTAGAGGAAGAACCCTGGAAAACTCCTGGAAGAACCACTGACCCACGAGAAGCTACTGGAAGGCTTTCTCACGTACCCACGTTAGCCGAGCCTGAGACTCGAACCCACGCAGACAGAGGTGAGATAGCAGTGATCCGGAACGGTG
>JAECUM010087938.1:0-11960 GCA_016617855.1 Megalonaias nervosa | reverse complement strand
TTATAGTGATGTCTAGCACTGGGGCATCATGCCGCAGACATGTGGCATGATGTCCCACCCAGTCACATTATCCTGACACCAGGCCGACCAGTCCTAACACTAGCCTCTTAATGCTGAGCGCCAAGCGAGGCAGCTGTTAGTACCATTTTTAAAGTCTTTGGTATGACCAGGCCGGGGTTCGAACCCGCGACCTTCCGCATCCGAGGCGGACGCTCTAACCACTATTATGTTTCTGAAGCAACCAATTATGTTTAAACTAAACTAAACTATTTCAGTTTAAGACAACAATTTCTTCTTTATGAAAACAACACAAAATGTTGTCGTTCTAAGAAAAAGCGTTGCATATTTGCTACTGACGTGCAATAAATAAATAAAGGAGGAAAGAAAGAAAAAATATGAAGTGTTCTCATTCTTTGACGTGCTATGCGTATCTAATTTTGTTATACGGGTTTAAATGGAATCTTATAGCTACGAACTCAGTTTCATCGTCATCATATGATGACGATAAAGATCGTTGCTGACTATGTTTGTCTTTCTGTTGTTAACTGATAATGCTAAACAATTTACTATTACAAATTATAACTGGAAAATATTTTCATAAAACATAGAAATGAATAGAAATGTAAGCGAGTGGACGCAATTAAACGCTATTTATCAAGACGGACCAGGACAAATGTACTTTTCAAAAGCATTCCTTAAGTGGCATTACCTCGGGATTTTCCTAGCACTAACGAAGTTATGCTACTACTTACTTCTGCCACTACTACTACTACTACTACTAACAACAACAACAACAGCAACAATAATAATAATAGTTTGAAACATTGCTTGAGTTATTATGCCATTAAATGGTTGGTATCATAAAATGGTATCATAAAGTGGATTTTGAATCGAGCATCTTTAACTTAAACAATTGATATAGGTATTTATTTAATAATATGAATAATTTAATACTGCAGGAACATACGAATATGTGAAAGTATAATACGATACAATTTACATAATCCTCTGCATTATTCTGTTTCAAATATATATGATTATCATTTGAGTTCTTTGTTAACATTGCCTTACGATAATCAAAAGAAAAAAATCAAATGGAGAGTGCTTTTTGGAAGTGTTGTAAAGGAAATGACATTTTTTAAGCAAACTATTACGGACGGAAACAAAATTCAACAGTACTCTAAATAGTTATAGGAAAGAAAATTGGTTCCAGTTATTGGAAAAAATTATTAAATAAATGTGGCTTTTGATATTTAAAAAAATGACACAAGAGTACGATTAACGTTGATCTGAATCATATGGACTGGCATGAGAGTACTATTAAAGTTGATCTTAATAATAGGGACTGGCATGAGAGTACTATTAAAGTTGATCCGAATGATAGGGACTGACTTTTCCTTTGACGTTTCCCTTACAAATACAATTAGACTTTCTTTCGAACCAACATTCTCTAGTTTTAAAAAATATATTTGTTTATATTGTTTAGTATTGTTATTTAATAATAATATGTGAATTAATAATTAATTGTTAATTATTGTTTATTAAGTCCCACGATCGACCGCTCCGGTGGTCTAAGATGGTTAGAGCGTCCGCCTCGGATGCTGGAGGTCGCGGGTTTGAACCCCGGCCGAGTCATACCAAGAATTAATAAAAATGGTCCCAGCTGCCTCGCTTGGCGCTCAGCACTAAGAAGTTATTGTTAGGACTGGTCTGCCTGGTGTCAGGATAATGTGACTGGGTGGGACATCATGCCACATGTCTGCGGCATGATGCCCCAATGCTAGATATCACTATACATTGCCACACTGCAGACATCGTACCGATATGACTCAAAAAATTGTTAAAGCTACGTTAAAAATCCAAATCGCACACACACACACACACACACACACACACACACACACACACTGAAAGCGACAACTGCCGTTGGGTACGTTATATTGCAGATTCTAAGCATGCGAGACACATCCAGGGATCCTGATTCGGTTAAGGTTTGTTTAGCTTTATCCCCAGTGGTTTTAGGAGGGCATCAAATGTCACGTGTACAAAGTTTCAACACAGTGTCATTTTCGGACCCTTTTTCAGTCAAACTTTATATGTATAGTCCTTGCAGAAAGACTTATATGACATAAAAATGGATTTGGGGTTATGATCCGGTATTCTTTCTACAAAACGACAAACTCAAAATGTCCCCTTTTAAATGCAATTCTATGTTTATGAATCACCCCGCTGCAAAATAATTAAGACCGATAGTGCCTCGCTGAAACGGAGGAGACAGTTTTTAGTGTCTTCCTGATGAAAACTGTTTTTCTAATGACTGAATTTTCTCGCTTGAAAACGTCTTTCACAAACCAATGATGACTTTTGAACCGAACTTTCCAGATAAATGTCTTGCTTGAAAGTAAATTTGAAAAATGTGCTTGTCTTAAAACTGAAATTTAATAAGGTCAAAATTTGGAATAATTGTCGTGTTAATGAGTAAAATGTAATTTTGTATTCTTAATTATTCATTCATTCATCACTGAAAATTTTGTGTGTGTGTGTGTGTGTGTGTGTGTGTGTGTGTGTGTGTGTGTGTGATTTGGAATGTTAACGTAGCTTTAACAATTTTTCAATCATATCGCTACGATGTCTGCAGTGTGACAGTTTATAGTGATGTCTAGCACTGGGGCATCATGCCGCATACACGTAGCATGGTGTCCGACCCAGTCACATTATTCTGACACCAGGATGACCAGTCCTAACATTAACCTTAAAAAGATCCTAAAACTATCCTCTTAATGCTGAGCGTCTAGCGAGGCAGCTGTTAGTACCATTTTTATAAGTCTTTGGTATGACTCGGCCGGGGTTATTACTGAAAAAAGAATGAACAATATATAAATAGTAGTTAAGGACAGGTTGTCATTTATTTTCATCAAGGTGAACATCACATATCAAGGTCAAAGGTTAAACTTCACAGTGAATCATATGATCTCTGCTTCATTGGCATTTAAGCTGATATGAAAAATGAAACCATTCAAAGCATTACTTTTTCAACAAAAATATTAGAAAAAGGCAAATAACATCCATCTCAGTTTGTATCGGTTCGCCAGAAGAAGCAGCGTGTTATGTTAAGGTGTTTTTATCCATTTTTTGATCAAAATGTAAACGATTAAGGTCAGTGTCACTGAAAGAAGAAAAAATTGTTCCTGACAAATTTCATTTAGTTATGTACCACAGACTTGGAGCAAACTTCGTTGTTGTCTTGCACTTGGTGCTAAAAAGAAGACCGTTGATTTCGGTTTCAATGATCAATGCCACTTTATCTGAAAAAAGAAACATTGTTACTGCATAACGGTTTCAATATTCAGCCATGTCGCTTCACCAACATTTATGGATGACATACACTTTGAGTATAAAAGAGGTATTTGGGGTCAAAAAGCCAAAGTTGAAGGTCACTGTGGCTGAATGAAGAAACAACTCTTTGAATAATAACTTTAGTTTTTGACCATGTAACTTGATCAAACATTTTGGATTCTTTTTACTTAAGATATGGTAACTGCAAGATGGGTTTAAAACCGCACGTTTTGAAGAAAGGTCGAGTTCATTAAGACACCTTAGCAAATCATATTCAGAGTGAACCATGTTCTTTGTGTGTATGAACAGAGGAATATTTATGTGCCGTTCTCGATACTCTTTGTTATTCACATGTCTCTGGCTGGATATATGATGCTTCGGGTTTTGTCCGTCTGTCCATTTGCTAGCTCTTAGTTTTCATGCAGAAACCAAAACTTGTTTTCAATTATGTTCACGAAAAGATAAAAGCAAAACAAAACTTAGAAGCCTACTGATTTCAAGATCAAAAGGTCAACGCCACTATGAGCTAACCTGAGAACATGAGATGTGCGTAATATCTTGAGTTCAAATGAACGTGACTTCAACGATCATCACATATATCATGCCATGTAAGGTACAAAGAGGTTTGCAGATTGTCAGGTCTAAAGTGCAAAGGTCTAGGTCATCATTACATTTTAGCCGGTTGCCTGTGAAATATACACGAGTTGCAACGCCAAGGTCAATTTGAACAGAAGAAACAATGCATTGCCTCACACCTTACTCTTTCATTCCTACATCAACATATGTCAAGCGTTTAAGATGAATTTTACCTGTCATACCAAATTATTGTTACCAATCAATATTTTTGTTCAGCTAATTTTCAGAATATTCTCAAGTCATTTCACATTGATGGACGTATAAGAATCACTTTTTATGTGGAACACCTTGTCAAACTTCATTAGCACAAACAGTCTTTATGATTTTCTCTCGCCATTATACCACACTTGTCTTTGCTTGAATAGCTATAGTCCCTTTATGATCTCTCGCCGTTGTACCAAAACTGTCTTTGCTTGAATAGTCCCCGTACAAAGGTAGCTATGAGCTGGGGAACTACCTGTAGACTACATTAAAGATGTAATTGCCTAGAGCATATAGTAAAAGTAGCTTTACACTAGTAATTTGTGAATCATTTACCATGTACAAAATCAAGTCACTCCAAAGCACACACACACACACACAGACACACAAGACACACACACAACACACACACACACACACACACAAATAAAAGGAAGAAATACACACAGCAGGATATATTATTATTATTATTATTATTATTATTATTATTTCTTTTGTAATTAGCTGTAATGGAACTGCTACAGTGAAAGTTCCTAGAATACAGTCTTTAGTACATTATTAATGAAATGTATTTTATTATTGCTTTGCAATATAAGTAAATAGTATATATTAAAAAGGTGTTTATGTTTGAGATGGGAATACTATATATCTATTGTATACGCTTCCAATATATTATTGAATTTCATCCAATCACAATTATAATAGGCCACCAATTTATATAAGCTCTGGCAATTCAATATTTTTAGTTTTCTTACAGTATGCATTGTATTGTTGTCTGACACCTGATATATGATTTTTCTAATAAAATTATATCTTAATGCTCACCTGACCTGTTTTATTTACTCATACCCAGTATTCTGTCGACTGTTGCGCAGTCTGAATGTAAAGTACGTACATTTGACTCTCGCCGAATTAAATAGCTGTTTCCAAAAATCTTCTAAATAAAATGCGTTCAAAATATATTTGGTAAGAGATTCTTGTGATTATTTACAATAAGAACAAAGTATTGGTTTCTGATTTCACAGTTTATTAAAGATTGTAAGGAATCTTCTAAGAAAAACCCTCAGATTGATATCTTTAAGAAAAATGTTAAGAATTCACTAATGTAATGAGTTTGTCCATCACTCTATTTATGTTAAGAATTGTAGTATGCATTGGTTTCAATTAGAAATTGATAAGTGATTAGACACCTTTCTTTTGTAATTAGCTGTAATGGAACTGCTACAGTGAAAGTTCCTAGAATACATTCTCTTGTCTCTAACTTTAAAACCTGTACACAGTCGTAATGGCAATGCACTTAAAGTGTGGAAAATGAAGAAATTGTTGAAAATGAGTCAAAGCAAAACCCTGAAATTGTCCAGCTCACGCACTTAAATACAAACAAAACGGGTGAAACCGCTAGCTACGTGACAAATATACCATATGGTAAAAGAATCCACCTGACCTACCCTATCTAATGCGAAATAACTTAATTCTTCTAAGAAGCCACCTGACCCCACCAGCCAATGATAAATTACCTCAAACTTATCAACAGGTTTTATTATTAATATTATTATTCTTAATGATCGTAAACACCTAAGTAAACACTAATTTATAGATAAGACGCATTCAGGGGAGCCCGCAGAATTAATTTCATTGTAGGGGATGGGGCAAACATGTAATGGTGAGCTATTAAGTTTTACGGATGTAGGCCAAAACAAGTGTCACACACACACACACACACACACGCACACACCTACCTTTGCCCCTATGTACGGGCGCCCATGGATGCAATTGATATCTCAAGATAGAAATTTATACCCATGTACCAAAATAAGCTATTTGATATATTGATTATAAGATGATCATTACAATTTACAGTCCTGAACAGAAATTAGACATAATATACATAGTCATGTACCGAGAGTTACAAAAAATATAAATATTCATAACAGCACATATATACATACTTACATGCATGCATACATACATACATACATACATACATACATACATACATACATACATACATACATACATATATACATACATATATACATACATACATGTAGGCATAGATGTATATTAACAATTATTTATATGTTTTTAATAGCATGCGTACATTTAAAATGAAACTATTTTTTCAGATACATTTTTATTTAATATACACTTATATATCCGTAAAAAGTTTTATAATGTACGAATAGCAACAGGCAGCTGTAAAAGTAAATAGGAAGCATTAGCTGTAATTGGAATTTTTAAAAATAAGTAAATTTTTAATGGCTTTATATGACCAAATAACAAATCAAGTAATGACATTTTTCAGACATAATTTTCTATGTCAATTCAATGGTCGTCAGTTTTTGATATACTTTTAGGGTATATTGTTGTTTTAAAGGAACCACGACTGTGTTGAATTAAGGAATTCACTTAGTAGCTCTGTGGTGTGGGTTGTTTGTTTTTTTTGGGGGGGGTTGGGGTTGGGGAGGGGTTGTTTGTTTGTTGTTGTTTTTTCTTCTCATGGTTCCATCACAAGCGACTACTAGTTGCCTCCCCTGCAAGGTTAAAGGTTTCTTCCGTGTTCTGTTTTATAATTTATCCAGTCTCCACATGTCAGTCAAAATGTAACATCTACCTACAGATCGCCGACTAGTACTATCGCCGGAAAAGGTGTTGGGCATTATGTAATTACAAACACTTCTAAAGCTTGTTAGATGTTCAGGTCTCATGTTCTTCACTTTGATCACTGTCGCTAAAATCATTTGCATATTAAAATCGTCAGAACATCAACATTTTTCAAACATTTTTTTCACTAATTGTCCATTTTTTATTCGAAATTAATACTTATTCATGCGGAGGTAATAATCACAATAAAAAATATTCTATTTTGTTTCACTTGTTAAGCAAATTAGTACCGGATATACTCGGAAGCCGAGTCAAACTGCAAATAACATTGACCCTGATGTGCCATTGCATAATACAGATCAGGGTGTATGTTGTTTGTTCTACTGATTACTCTGAACAAACTGTATAGACCTAGATCTGTGGGCTCATTATGCGAAGGCAGATCTGGACCTACAGTTTGCATTTTGATCTTACTTATAGACGAGAACCAACGGCGTGAAATGATTTCTGCATCCGCTATCGGTCGTCGAGAGTAAAGAGTAAACTTGTTAAATATTTTGCTAATATGATGAAGAACAAAATAAGCAAACTCGAATTTTCCACCTCATCCTTCGCGATATTAGATCAGAAATACTGGACAATTCACTTGTGTCTCGCCTATAGTGTTTTCGATTAAATAGATTCTTGTCTTCAACACTGCTTTTTATTTCGAGAAAGACGGATACACTATTCTGCTATTACAATAAAATTTTCCTTATGGCTTGGGATGAGAAGACAGTCCAATTTATGTCGTACATGCCTGGTACACCATTTGATTTTTGATGTGTCATCTTTCTTTGTGACGATGAATAACGAAGTTCTCCGTTTTTGGTTTTTTTTGGGGTTTTTTTTAGGAAATAAAGATCGGCCCCAAAATGCCGGTGCGCAAAGGCTCAATCTTATAAAAAGGACACACGGCACTCTGGTTGTAAAAAGCAGAGGATATCCGACAAGAGTCTCTTTTTATCAATGATCTCGTGTTCTGTTTCGGCTTTCCTGTTTGTGTTATTTAAGGGGGTAGGGTGATCGACACAAGAGTGCAAAACAGCAGTTTTAAACAAAATATGTGATCTAAACGTAATGGCGGAGAGAGGTGGCAGGAGCTGGTCCGCCTCTTGCTTGATCCTAAATGAAAATGGTGTCGTTCGGAAATCCAGTATGCCCGCCACAAAGATAAGCTTGAAAATATTGTTATTGCTGCTCCGCCTAAACAGATGGTCATGTCAACGTGGGGTTTATCACTAAAAGACTTTGATACATGTTTGGTTTGTCATAAATGAAATAATAAAGATCTGATGTTCGATATGATTCTTGCTATTTCTGATCATTCTGAAGGAAAACACCAGAAGACTTCTTATGACGTGTAGCCGGTCATAAATGAAATCGGTACCTCATTATGGATGTCACGATGAAAATCTTGTTATAGCTTTGTTACTCATCCTGATGGTAGTATCAACACGAGATTTTTACTAAGCAACTACTTACGGTGTCTAGCTGGTTTTAAATGAAAATGTTGCCGCTCTGATATCCACCATGGCTTTCACAGTGGTCAGCTTGAGGATCGTCTTATCACCACTTGTCCTGAATAAAAGTCCAAGATATGGGTCTATACCGTTTGTTACGATTAAACAGTAGAACAAAGAACATAGGTCCTGATTTGACGGCGTTTTATGCAACTACAGATTAGGGTATATTTTTAAGGGCCAACTTAAATGGGAACACATACCGTAAAAACATTTACAAAATTGATTTTCTGATCTGCTAATACTTAAGAAAAGACTTGATGGTGGAGGAGGTGGTTTTGTGTCCCGCTAGGCTGCCAAAATTTACATATTTCATATCAAAGGACAGAATTATTTAAGGTGTGATCAAACGACAGAGCTATTTAAGGTGGTAGAGACTCAGTATAAAGTTGCAGTGGGGAAAGATGAAAATTTTGGCAACATTTTTGCGTTCCATTGGTTCCTTAATCACCTAAAACTGTGTCCTTTCTTGTGTAATTCGCAGCGTAGCTGCTCAGTATTTTCATTTACATATCTAGAATATAGCCCAGGTTCATCTTTACATGGAGGAAGTGTAGGGGAAGGGTATTTTAGTCATCGTTCGTGGATGTAATTTAAACATTCCATACAAATTCTCTCTCTCTCTCTCTCTCTCTCTCTCTCTCTCTCTCTCTCTCTCTCTCTCTCTCTCTCTCTTTATGACGTTTATGAACCCCAAATTTATATGTGAATTTTTCACATCGGAAGGTCATTTTTGACACCAAGTGATGCTCACAGTACAAATGCAAGCCCCTTCCCTGGGTGGTCATTCTGTAAAACATTGTGTATTAAACAGCTTGATGTAATTCAAAATAGTTATAATCCAGGCAGTTTTTGAGATATTCTGATTCTTTTGAACCCACGTGACTACTGCTATAGGTGGCTAGCTCTCAATAGCCGATTGTTGGTATTTTATCGTCTACATACTGCAGAATCAGTTTGGTATTTGTACATGCCTCACATCAATTTCAAGAAACACACAAGCCCAGAACACATACCGTAATTAAGAAATACATCCAAAATCTTTAATTAGTTCACAATAATAAATGAAAAAAGTCACATCATAGCCGTAAGTTAAGAAATTTGACCGGGGCCAGTTTACGAAACTATCCCCTGCCTCCCGTCCCCTGCCACCTGAGATTCCATTGTACCAAAGTGATGTCGAATGCAAGCGACGATCTGCATAAATATCTCACATATTTTTCTTGCCCTTTTTTAAACCAATTTAACTTCTGTCATTGGAATATGCAAAAAATGTAATATCTCTAGATATTATGAAATACAAATATGACCCTGAAATGCATAACTTTATACGTCAGTGTGATGTTTGCGCATTTTGTGCAACTTGAGCCTACAAGAGATTAGATCTTGACGGATTTATAAACGGCTTTGAAAATTTAGTTCTGTATGAAATAAACGTTCTGTGAAAAGCAGACATTCAGGAGTCTTTATCAAGTCTAGTTTAGCCGAAATTTTCTCAGATTTTATTGATTTATTGTTTTCCACTTCATTTGTGCATATCTTGATTTATGTTTTGTTTACATTTTACCTGAAAGAGAGTAAAATAATATTGAATTATTTGGATGGAAAATTCATACAGATTATATCTACTTAATCTGATGCAAAATTAGTGTTGACAGAAGCTTTTAATGGCCGCTGTGATACATGCATAATGTGATTCTTTCAGTCGAGGCAGATATTGTTAATTTTTGGAGAGGAAAATTACTATGATTTTCACGATCTTAACCTACAAAGTAATTCTAAAGATGAAGACGTAAATAATCTCTGAATACGACTCCTAGAATAGTGTAAATCCTATAAAATTTAAACTAATATGAGGTCTGACCTTCAGTCATAGTGACCCACTAATATGTGGACTGTGTGACACGTGACAATTAACTTTGATGTATGGGCTAGGCCCACAATAAATCGCTGCTTGCGAAGGATGAGATGTGCTTTGGTTTAGGGGCATGCCTGAATTTTAATTAGGACCCGCTAGGATAACGGTCAGAAGTATAGATGAGGAAATGTCTAGTTATGTGTTGGTTCCGTTTAGAAATGCAGCCAGCTGCTAGAGAAAAATATTAATTTCCTGTTAATGATGTTGTGTATCGGCGGCAGGTTGCGAACTCAACCATATTAGTCTTAGTCGGTTGAATTACGATAAGACGATACATTGGCCTTAGTTCTGTTGAATTACGATAAGACAATATCTGACGTAGCAAGTGGGGATTATTGTTCGATCCCTGAATAGGAAAAGCCTGATAAATATTTAGGTTGCGTTGTTATTTATTTAAAGGGGAAAAATAGCTCCATATCTGCACCACGCAATGGAAAGGAGAACAGACAACCAGCTTACGGATGATGAGCTGGAAAAGGCTGGAGAGATAGAGAGAAGACGAAAAGAATACATCAACTATGACCTGTCACCGACATTGAAATTGAGGGGACCGGAAGCAGCCAAGTTATGTCGGCATGCTGAGCAAAATGAGTTCGATCATTCCCTCGATTTTATGATGAAATTTATTTTATCGCTATCACAGAACGGTTAATTGAATTTCGTATGAAGTTTTAAATTTTATTTCTAAGAGAAAGTGTATTTTCAAATATCATGTTCCATTTCATCTTGTTTATGTAATTGAATCAATTGTTATATTTTACATACGGGGGCTCGTGTTGTTCTATACTGTATCTCTGCTCACATCGCTGTTATTCCATCCATTAATTTAATATTTTATGTTATTAAATACTCGATCCAGGCAATAATGCCGTGGCCGATCATCTCCTAGATAACGATGACCAAACCAAAGGCGCAGACAAGAAAGTGACATTTTCATTTTATTTTTTTTTAAGTGGTTCAATCACTTGAGTAAATTTCATTACATGTATAATGCTACCTCTATCAATGAACACCCTTTCCTCTCGTTACGATGGTGATGACATTCTTTGAAAGCCCATTGATGGGAAGAAATTATGAGAAGTACACCAAATATTTGATCTGGAAAAGCTGGGGAAAGGGGAGAGGGTAGACCGTGGTGTTAAACCCACGCTTCAATAAAAAGACCATCGGTTTCATACGGTATTTCAATCGGACAGTTTCCTAAGTGCATGGGAAGAAAGTATTATTTGCCAAACATGCATAAAGGTGCTGCAAATGATCCCAACAAACATCGAGGAGTTTCAGTTATTGCAGTGATAAAAAACGTTTTGACCAGCATTTTGAATGGCAGTTTGACAGCATGGTCAACTCAACGGGAGGTAATCGATGAAGCTCAATATGGCTTCCGAGAGAGGTATTCTCCCGTAGATAACATGTTTATTCTGCAAATTTGGGTGCAGAAATATTTATGTAGACATGGTTGCGGATTTGAATTGCCTTTTCAAGGGTTTTGGAGGAAGGTTTTCATATCGTCAATTTATAATAGGCTAAGTGTATGCAACCGAGTTAGCATTATACAAACTTTTTTCCTTCTAGTATAGGAACCATATAAGTTTTCATTGAAAGTCCTCTAATATTTAAGTTATTTATAATAATAATAATAATAATAATAATAATAATAATAATAATAATAATAATGAGGACTTTGTATAGCGCCTAATCTT
>JAECUM010087937.1:0-12192 GCA_016617855.1 Megalonaias nervosa | reverse complement strand
TGTGTGTGTGTGTTTGTGTGTGTGTGCGTGTGTGTGTATGAGTGTCTGTCTGTGTGTGTGTGTGTGTGTGTGTGACAAGCGTATATTTTCTGGACTCTTTTCAACCCATAAGAGATGGAAGTAAAGTGGCCGCAATAGAACATTGATCGGGACCTAAAAGGATATAATGACCACCTTACAAAAACGGACTATTCAGTGTTAACCCGGTAATCGTAGCTAACCAACAAAGCCGTACTAGCATAAAACTTCCATCTCAGGGAAAGGAATGGATCCAACGTCTCCAATCCATACGCCATTGATAAAGAAGGTCGAGTAGCGTCTGCCTTGCATGCGGTCGAGTGGATTCATCCATTCTTGCTTATGTTGTTCGCCCTTCGAGTTCAAAGATGACTATGACATCATTAACTGGTTTGTTTCTTTGAATACGTGAGTGGCTGATTAGCCCAATTTGTGCTCTGAACTGTTTTGGCAGATATGACAGGATATGCCGCTTGGGAATGCTTTATAATAGAAGACGTGCCGCAGATTTACGCATCTTGCGCGTCTGTACTGCCGCTGAATTTTCCTCAGTTCAAAGTCTGTAGCTCCAGTATGGATAAGACTGTGCCAGGTGGAGAGATTTGATGTGAGATCTTCCCAAGACGCAAGGTCAACGTTCAAATGTTTCAAGGGTGGTTTGAAAGAATCTTTGAAGCGTTTTCTCCGACCACCCTGAGATAGCTTTCTCTCCTTCAAATCACCGTTTAAGGTCTTACTTGGTAGTCGCTCTTCTGACATCCTCGTAATTTCGCATGCCCATCTCATTTGTGATTTCAGCAGCAGTTTGTGGATGCTTCTAATGCTTGACCGTGTGAGAACCTCAGTGTCTGCAATCCTGTCCTGCTAGGTTATCCTCATCCGTTTCCTCAGGCAGTCCATGTGAAATTTGGGTCGGCAACACAATTATCTACACAATTATCTACGCAATCATCTACAGCTTGGAAATGAACCCAAGCTTTCTGACTTTACAAGCCTGTCCTGAGTTGCAAACGTACGAGCTGGTATTTATTGCCGGGGGCCTCGCCGCCTTGAGCAACATGACCTATAAAAAATCTGAAATGGCATACATTTCATTGCGGTGCTGAGTTAAAGCGGTAGCTGCTAGTTTGTAGACCAATAGCTGACGAAAGCAAGATAGATGCTACGATCGCAGTAATATACTACAGTTACTGGAAGATCGTGGTAGCTATAACAAACGGGCAAAGTCTCCAATGTCTCACAATATGTTGCCATGTAAGGGAACAAGTAGCAGACGATGTAACAGATCTACCTACCCGCACCGCGCACAATCCTCAGATCGCAGTTTTAGAGTCACAACCACTAATAGGGTATACTAACCAAACCTATTGTTTCGGCTGCACGATACCGTTGGGCGATATAAGTTCAAAGATGTTTCCAGACCTTTAAACGAGGATGTTAAATCTGATAACGCGTATCTACAAGTGGGGGCGGCTAAAGTGAGTCAAACTTTTACAGGTTGACCCCAGATGAGACTTTATGGGTGTCATGACGCAGCCCTAGGCCAGCATGGTGTGCATGTGAAACGGGGTAAGGACAGCATCACTTTGTGCAGGACATTAAGGTAGGTCAAATAATACTCTAGCCGAGAGGCTGTTTAGGCCACCAATACGTCCAGAAAAATTGCTTTCTGAGAGAGAGACTGCAAAAGCGCACCACTGAGTGTCGGCCGTAAATGTCGAGGTAACACGGTTCACAGGCGACAGATCCACTGACACCATTCATAAACGTACGGCACAGTCAACGCCTACGTCGTATCTTACGCGGCCCATCGATGCAGAATTATATATATATCAAAATGATCATTTATCTGTGGTATGCACTGTCTTGTAGTGGACGTAAGCCCCCGATAAATCTCTGATAGTTTCAGGCTAGCACCTAAATCCATTGAGCGCGGAAGATCTCGTCGAGGCACTCCTCCGGCTACGTTTGCTACTCTCTTGCTGGTAAGTAGTAGGCATATGCCCCCGTCGTGACTCCGTCTGGAGATCGCCAATTTTTTATGTCAAGTGGCGATAGGCTCGTTTTGTTGATGCATTAGACCGCCATTTTATGATTGTCGTTAAGAATGTCTATCTGATGATGGAAATTCTTTTTATGGGTAAAGCCTGCTGGTATAGGGCGTATTAATGTTTCTTTAACGACAACCTTTGAAACTTTCTTTGGCCTTTAGGTCGTCTGCCCTAAAGATGTGAATCTCCAGACGAAATCCCACAAACTCCAAGACTGTGACCCCCACACTCTCATCCTTGAACATCATATGGTCAGACGCGAAGCAGAATGTAAATATAGTTGCAACCCGACAACCAGTTTTGTTGGTGGTGCCAACAGCGGTTGCTCTTTTGTGTAGCCATTCATCTTGTACATGATGGTTTCTTCGCCCATGTACATTTATTAATCTTCCATTTCCATACTTGTTTTACTGTCGCCGTCCGTGCACACGAGGGTAGCCTTGCCGCCATATGACGCTTTTATATGTTGATAATAAAAGTCGTACATCCTGATCTTGCTCAAGTGAAAGATCAACACATCCGTGTAGACTGGGCAGTTTGAGTTTAAGGTTAGCCTTCATACTGTGTACAGCAACAAGATTGACCCTGAAGAATTTCTGCATCTGTAAAAAGCAGTCTTCAGTCAGTCGACGCAGCTTCTTTGCCTTCAGGCCTCATCCAGACAACCGGAATCCGCATTCATATGTTCTCCATTATCTTCCCAAAGACAGAATTGTACATCAGCTTGAATAAATCTTTTTCACACTCATGTTTTGTCTTTTCTCTTACATCCGCGTTGTACTCGATGTACGGCCCCGTAATCGACATGAAAGTGTTTCTTTGCTTGCAGTTCGTACATCAATTTAGTGCTTTCAGTGAGTTAACACCACCCCACCCCCTCCGTGGTTCACTAAAAGTTCTAATAGTAACTCAATCAGCTGCATGGGATGCACTGTTCCTCTGAAGCCAGTGGGAAGTCGCTGTCCGCGTCGTTAAGTTCCTCACGGTATTGGAGAATGACTGCCGCAATTGATTCGTTAGTGGGTGGGTTGATCCACTTAAAACTGCTCGTGCATTAGTGTAAAGGTAGGATATCGTTCTCTTTGGCTTTCTGTTGTCACAGACTATTCAGTGTGTCAGTAGCTGTCTCAAGCATGTCCGCTAGCAAACTCATATCGGTCTTGAGGCAGAGGTTGTGATATTTGCCAGATTATTGCAGCCAAATATCTTCCACGCGCTCTCCACATGCTCATACTCTTAGTTTTTTCCGGCTGTACAGGGCCTTTATCTATTGAAGACGTGCTTCTTCCAATCCCACCCAAGTGTTCGTGTATTCATATAAGTAGACGCCCTTGAGAAGCAGAAACTCAATATCGTGCGCCGTGTCCCGTACCCTGCCGCGAGACTCCTGTTTTTGCATGTTTTTGACCAGCCTTTCATTGTTGCTGTACATAATTTGGAGGCTGTCGACAAACTTAACTGTCCTTATGAATGCCATCTTCGTCTTCATGTTATTTGGAATGGCGCTGACCTTTTGCAATGAGGTCATTTCGATAACCTGCATGATCAAGCGACCGTTCTAGTCGCTCAACTTATGAATCATGTTACGTATATGTAATTTAATTACTTGTGTATCAGTTTTAAATTTCTTTTTTTTATTTTATTTTTATTTCATTACATGTTATTGTAATGACAACTTTATTCACTGGATTTTACTTTTTTTGGAAAATTCAGTTTTGTGTTTTGACCTGACAAAAACGCAGTTCGTTGCTTCAGTGTATTTTTAGCTGACATAGTTCCTGACCTTAATTCAGAATTGGTAAACAGAGTGAAAATCATTGGTCGTAATCAAGGTCATACTTGGCTTGCTTGTCAACTCTATTGTAAACAGTTTTTTTTTTTAAATTATTTTTGAATCTTATAGTAAGATTCGTTCAGTACAATCGAACCCGTATAGCCTACGTGCTAATTGAGATATTTTTTACTGCGCTGTTCGAACTAAGTGACCACGTGACTCCACCATGTGATCTAAAATTGAGGGTTAAAACATATTTTGTACTGGATTTAGTCAGGGCTCAAAGTGTTTTTAATGCTGATGCCAGTTTGATTTAAAATTCTTCTATTTTTTGGATTTAATAATTTATATTGCCTGGAAAATACCAGTAATCATAGAAATTCTTGGGCAAAGACATTTAGTGGAAATTATTCTGAATTCTAAAGCCGGAATATTTTCTTATAATAAAGAACTGTTGACACGACAACACAGCTGGTTATGGAGGACGTCATCGCCTTCCATCTTGGAACTTCATCGGGATTCGAACTTTGATTCATTTAGAACTTTTTAGTGATAGAACGTATATTTTTACATTCCAGGATTAATTTTTGGATTATATTCACAAACCGTAAGTACTTTTTCATATTTTTACCTTGTTTTCTAGGGAAGTAAATTGTTTTGTTAAATTTACAAAGCTTGTTGACTTCACTCTTTTCTTTGTTACTTTGTACGAGCCTAGACATGTAATAATCATAAATGGCACCTTCGTGTCGTTCTGTGCAGATGCGCATCATTGGGGTACATGAATTGTAGGCGGTGCCTCGGTACTTGCTGGTAATATGTTTGTGGTCTCTCAACCAGCCGTAGCGTATTACCTTGCCATAAATGTTTCCATCTGTTTATTCCTGGAAAGCATTAAGGTCTTCTCCATTGATTATCAGTCTTTACTGGAGTTCGCCACACATTATCGATTTCCACATTCTCGGGCTCGATAAGCAGAACATACAATGAAATAAGCATTAACATTAATAACACAATGTTAAGGCAAGTAAAAGAATTTAAATATCTCGGAACCCTAAAATTGAAACAAGAGCTAAGAAAGTTAATAATACACCATATAAATTAATCCCTATCTTTAAACACACAAATATCCCCATGAAACGAAACAGACAAATAATACATACTCTATTCATTCTAGATGTGTGCTATCAAAGTCAGATGTGGTCACTAAACAAGAAGCACCTGCAAAAAATCACAACGTGTGAAATAAGATGCTTGAGAAAAAGGTAAACAAGAACAAAACGGGTCGAATAAGGAATGAGACAATCAGAGAAATAGCTGGAACAGCACCTGTCATAGTCTACGTTGAGACACAAAGAAATAAATGGTTTGGACACTTAAACAGAATGAACCACCAACTCAAGCAGCAGCACAAGCTTACGACACCGAAAAATTAAGTCTTAAAAATGAAGACAATGGAAAAGATGGATATATGAAAGTTGTGGAGAAATTGAGAAAACCCAATGCATCTATCTCAATGACAGACTTGTCAGATACACCCATTCATTTGCTTTAAGACAATACTATACTACTAAAGAAATCTAAAATTACGCATTTTTATCCAATTGCAAGTTTTCAATGGACTTTCCATCCTATGCTTATAACAATATCACCAAATCGCTTGTATTCCATATGTGCATTAAATGAAAGAAAATAGTGATACATCGTGGCTAAAGGTTGGAATCTTAGTTACACAGTATCGTCTGTCCAAAGTTTGTCAATACATCTGACCGTATGTTCATGTGTTTGTACTATTGTCCATCCGTCAGTTTACCCGGGTCAATTAAATGTCATTATAAATAAATGTATGGAATATGTTGTTAAATATTGTTTTCAGTTTCTTTCAAATAGATATTGTGACCCTAATCAAATCACCAGGAATTTACATGACCCCATATTCCCACCTGACTTTTTTGTGGAAAAAAACCCAGGAAGTTACATCAACCCGCGTTCCCACGTTGCTTATTTGAGATTAACATAATTTTAAAATCAACCCACATTACAATCCGAGTACAAAACACATACCGAATTCGATCGATTGACGAAAATAAAACACTGAAATGCTTACCATTTGAAAAGCGGCAGTTGTCACCAGAACATTCTGTTCAAAATAATATTAAACATGGACACACAGGATACTACCCCTGTTTTCATGACTCGCAATATGTAGGCCTATTCTGTGCATGACTTTCAAAAGATGTAATCTTTATTCATCGGGAAATGGAAATGAAATGCGTTAATTTGGAATCTTTCTGTCAGCATTTCAGCCCAGCAACTAGCTGGTTTTACAAAATTCAACGTATCAATGCCACTAAATGGCAAGAGATATTATGCAAACTAAACCGATTTTAAAATTAGTAAAAGTTAAATATTTTATAAAAAAAAATAGGTTATTATTTTGAACAGAAACAACAATGAGTATGATGTATTGTGCTTACAAAGTCTAGTTTATGCGAAAAATTACTAAAGAATATAAAAGCAGACTGTAAGCCAGGGAATTTCTTGAGAATCCGTTCGAGCGGCAAGTTGACAATTTGGTTAGCAGATCATAAAGTAGATGTGGGACAAATTCTTGCAAAATTAGAAACTTGGATTAAGATGCATTATTGCTCTACAGTAAAGATTTCTATCTTTAAAATAGTAATAGTATATTTCTTTGTATGATTCTAAATAATAAATATTAAATAAGTTTTTTTCCGGGTTACAAATTCAAGAAGATAATGGGGTGGGCCTTCATATTGACATTAAGAAATCACTTTATATGCATTCAGAATAAAAATGTGGGATAGTTTTGTACACTTTATGATTATTACTTACCTAAATTAAAAGAAGATCGTTCTTCCCTAATACAAATTGTATTTTTGACGAGAAACAACACGTGATCCAATGTTTACAAAATGACGTATCGTTGCGCAGAATACATGTTGTACGACGCACAGAATATGAGGACATGGTGATATATTATATCAGTCAAAAAAAGAAATTAGAGGTTATAAATATTTCCATATGATGTTTGATAGATAACGCTGAAAATTCAATGCTGGCATGCATATTATTTTAAAAAAATTAATGTTAACTATCAGCCTTTTGTGTTTTCATTTCATTTAATATTATTAATGGAAACATAAAGCAATTAATATGAATGAAATGTACACGAAATTAAGAATCACTATAGAACTTCTTTTTGAGCGTACATACATGCGAGGGGTTGTGAAGAGTTCACTCCCCTACAGTGCACTGTTTATGACCGTCAGGTTTATCTCCCATATAAAATGAAAACTTGTATGCGGTATAAAAAAAAAATATATGTATAGCATGTACGCTGAATCAATGATATGCCACTCGCTGTATAAATTTTTCATTAAAAGGAAACTCAGCAAGCTTCGTTTCCTTTTAATGAAAAATTTATCCATCTCGTGGTATATCATTGATACAGCGTACGTACTATACATATATTCTATATATATATATATAACAGTCAAAAAAAGAAATTAGAGGCTATAAATATTTCCATATGATGTTTGATAGATAATCAACTGAATCTAAATATTTAAACAAAATTGAAATACATCATAATCAGATAAAGTCACATTTGCAATAGATACATTATCACACCTCAGAATATGAATATAAAATATAATACATATAATAATTTATTAGTGGAAAGGAATGGTGCTTCCCACTGTTGGGAGATTAACGTATCACTTGCCTTCCCAAGCGACTGGACTGCAATTTTTATTTTCTTTGGGTAAAATATGTAGTCATCTAATCAAGGTATGCTCTCTGTCATTTCTATGCGTATATGCAGCATTTGACAGGAAGAAGATCAATAAAACTGGAAGTCCTTTCATACAGTCATTCGTCATATATACCTTGAAAACTACATGAATAACATTACACAGCACTGGGAAGAAAGACTATTCTGAATACATCTCGATCCCAATGGAAAGCATCATTCCGTGACGTATCAATCACATCACAGTGACTATACACATGTGAAAGGCATCATTCCGTGGCATATCAATCAAATTACAGTCACTATACAGGTGCAAAAGGTATCATTCCATAACGAATCAATCACATTACTTTCACTATACAAATGTGGAAGGCATCATTCCATGACGTATCAGTCTTATCACATTCACTATACACATGTGAAACGCGTCATTCCATGACGTATCAGTCACATCAGAGTCACTATACACACGTGGAACGCGTCATTACATGACGTATCAATCACATTACATTCGTTATATACATGTGATGTTGCTTCGTGTCAACTGTTACAAAATGTACAATTCTCAGTATCAAACACATGCATTGTAAAGATTAATTAATTGGTAAAATTTTTAATATTACACGAACTGGAAACTAGTGTAATTTTATGGACTTTGTTTTATTGTTACATGAAACTCCATAGAATAAATATTTAGTCAATAATTCGTACTAAAATGGAAAGCCTCCTGCTATCTTACGCTGGTGTAACATTCGAGTTAAAAATTAGGCTGTAAAAATCTGTGGAACCTGTACTAGTAAGCAGAATGATTTATAACTGAAAAAAAGTAGAGACTGAATGTCCCTTTCAAAGTTATCTTCTATATATAATGTACAATTCCTCGTCCCTCTGCATTCTGTTATTATTACATAAATGTGACAGGTCTTGTTCCTTTGCACACTAATATAAATACATAATGTGCCATGTCTCATCTCTTTACACCCTATTATTAACGTATAAACGTGCCAGGTCTTGTCCCTTTACACTCAGTTACTATTACATAAATGTGTCACATCTCGTGCCTTTGCATTCTGTTATTATTGCATTAATGTGCCAGGTCTGTTCTACTGAGACTCTTTAATAATACATAAATGTGCCAGGTCGTATTCTTTTACATAATATTATTAATACATAAATCTGTCAGGTCACGTCCGTTTACACTCTATTATTAGTGTTTAAGTTTGCCAGATCTTGCCCTTTTACACTGTAGGAGTCCCGGGTGAACGAGTTGTCTGTGGCCCTCGCCCTTACATATGACTCACAAATCTCTCCTCTGTCTACGTGAGTTCGAGTCTTGGCTCGACCAACGTGGGTATGTTGGAAAGCTTGCCAATAGCTTTCAATGGGTAGGTTTATCTTCAAGAGTCTTCCACCACCAAATATAATGATGCCATGTATAGCCGACTGTGTGCTGCAAAATGGGGTTAGGCTCCTCAAAACTAAACTCTTTACACTCTGATATTAATACATAAATGTGCTGGGTTTTCTCCCTTTAACACTCTGATATTAATACATAAATGTGCTAGGTTTTCTCCCTTTACCCTCTGTTATTAATACATAAATGTGCTAGGTTTTCTCCCTTTACACTCTAAAATGTTCAAGATATAATTCTTTTATCTTAATTGCTGGTTGACATAATCTGCGAAACAAAGGAAAATAATGCTGACTTTTTAGCTTGACTATCAAAGCTGACTTTGAATAAGTCATTTTAAATATTTTCTGCTAGATTCCAATATTTCGTACACGGCCATCTACAAAATGGCATGCTTTATCTTTGAACTTTGTTAAATCACACAAAACAGCCAATTTAATATGACAAGCATTTTCAGTGTGAGTAAGCTTGGAAATCTTTTCAGCACATTGATTAAGAAGATGACTTACGTGATACTTATGGGCAAGTTCAGTAACCTGTAGAGTCACAAGGGAATATACAAATAAATTTTGTCACTGAGATCCCACGCACTCTTCACCCTCGCCGCTGATTTTGTGCTTCTTCTATCTAGTGATTTACTATTCAATTTAGGATATAATCCCTACGGCTACCAGCAGGCGGACACGCACGTGTGTTAAGAGCCTAACAAAACAGTTCTAAAATATTTGGCCACTTCACTTTGTTTTGTTTTCATGACTTGCTCAGATCAATGTAATGCATGTCTTGACTATAATATGAACAGGTAAAACTTCCTCATAAAAGTGTATTAACATGTGCCTTTGTAAAACGAAAAATTGTCCTGTTGTCATATCTTCAGCTTCATAGTTTTTGCACGTTGTCAAGCTTTTCAATATTTTGCATGTAGTACACAACACTGTAATACTTGAATGGAAGTAGATTTGGACAAACATAATCCCGTAAGAATTGTACTATTTTAGTCCATTCAGTGCAAAACTGAAACGAGGCCACGAAGGAATCTTAATATAAGTACAACCTGTTACAAAATGTTACAACCTATGTATTAACCTAAGTATTTACTATCCAAAAACTAACAGACAAATTTCTGTCTGCAAATTAGCCAAGATTATAAATATTTTACACTTTTTTTCTAGATGTGCTCGAAGGCTTCAATTTTGCTAATTAATAATTTCTAATAATTGAATACAGACATACTGATTACAGATATCCACATCAACTGATATAATGCGTGTTCCGTAACAGCTATAAAATTGAAGATACTCGAGTTGTTATTACTTTCTAAATACCCTGAAGGATTCCAGCGACGTGTCCCCTATTTCACTCTTATATCGCCCCTCTACCTAAAAATACGTTGCTTGACACACGGTACTCGTCAGTGCCAAAATGACCACATGACTTGATCTCTGTGAAATCTTCTTCGTCAGACTTCAATATGAATTTTGCATCTTTCTGTAAATCACTTTCAAGCAGAATGAAAAATAATCGAGACTGATTTTCATAGACTGCCGTCTATTGGTAAAGCGTGTATGATTTGACCTCCAAATTAAACAATACGCAATCAGATAACCTTACAAAGACTGGCACCAAATAACACGAATACTGTATCACTCAGCAAATTCATATGGACTACTCACCAATACTATTTCCAGGTAGGTATTAGTCATCATTTTGGGTCATTTATGTATATATTGTTTTACTTTTGGAATGATCGTCAAATTTTCCTGAAAGGTAATGTATATTTTTAAAGCGTATAGTTTATGATGGATTCGTTATCAAGGGACATCAAGTTGATATTATTTGGAATACTTTGCCAAAACTGACGAGTTGATAAAACTGATAGTCATTCGTAAAAATTGTCGTACAAATATTCTTAGAATACGTATTTATTATATTTCCCTCGAAAGTTCGACAAAATGAACAGAAAGAATTGGATTTGTAATTTGTGTTGTTATCTTAATAGGCCATTCATTAGATATGCTACAATCAATAAACCATATTTTTCATTCTATAGCGTATGTAATACGCTTCCATAATTGACGTGCTTATCTCTACATATGTGACACGATGAAGGTACAGTTTAAACATACATGGAAGAGATTTTGTGTTATATATATATATATATATATATATATATATATATATATACTGCTATATATATATATATATATATATATATATATATATATATATATATACCTAAGCACAGTAATCTGCAGTAATTGAGAGGAAATTACAGTAAATAAAAAACAATATCCATATTTGGTTTGTTTAGTTTCCTTCTGTTGAATAAATACTTTGCTGTACTGGAAAACTAATATACAGAACGGTGTATACAATTCTATGGTAGCGAATAAAAATGAAGCATGGCTGAATAGCCATGGAACTTAATACATTTATTATTTTATTTCTTTCCCCATTTAAGAGACTTTTTGAAGCTTTTATTTTTCTTAGTTTTCATCAAAAATGGTTAACTGATTTATATTTTAGGACCAAGGCTAAAAAATCATCGATAAGTTTATAGCTATCGATATTGTATTTTATAAAATAGTTATAAAATAGGCAAGACAAACTTCAGCAGGGTAACCGCTTAAAACTATTAAATTATGCTTTCATCAAATGCCGCATGTTCACTCTTGTTGCACGTACCTATGATGTAGACAGTAATTGCACATATTATTTGAGTAGGCAGTGTCTTCCATGACCAAACATAATTATCGTTTAACAGCATATTTTGACATGTAACGTTGAAATAACATTAATGGAATTGTATAGATGTATGAACAATAGTGTTTGTTACAGGCTTTCCCTAATGTAAATAATCTGAGTCAAGATGATGAAAACAATGAATTATCTTGAATCTGTATAAAAATTGGATATTCTCTGTGTTAACAGTTTTGATTTTTGTATTCGTTTATGGTATCTTGGATATTATTAGATTGGTAACAGAAAGGTAAAAGGAAAGAGCAAGAAAGTTTTCCTTTCGGTGATCTCAGAAATCTTGTGAATCACACTGCTATTTGTGTGAGTTATGTCTTCGTCTTTGTTATTTTATAAAAAAAATTTCTGCTTATATCTTGTTAAGGTTCTATTTTGTATTCTGTTATATATATATATATATATATAT
>JAECUM010087934.1:0-14231 GCA_016617855.1 Megalonaias nervosa | reverse complement strand
TATATATATATATATATATATATATATATATTGTTGAAAATCAATGTTATCTGAAGACACAACTCACCGATGATTCTGTCTTTGCAACATGTTTAAAATGTCCTGACAGTCCATTTCTTTGAGGTAAAACCAAGAAATAATAGCTTCCGTCAGACATAAATATTGGCGGGGTGTACTAGAAGAAAAACCGTACTTGCAAATGTATTATTATAATTAGCACCCCCTCCCTCCAAAAATAAAAATAAAAAACTCGTGAAATGAATAAGTTCAAATCTTCTACCAAAAGGAATGATAATAAACATTCTAATGTTGTCATAAAATGAAATTTACTCAAATATAATGGCAAATTAGATTTTTACCTTTAATCAGATCTTAAAAATATAAAGTAATATAATTAAAGTCATATGCATATGGTAGTAAGATAAATTAATATCAACCTCATCAGTCTACGGGTTTAATTACTAAAGCATATATTGGCAATGACTGTCACACAAATATATTACAAATTAAGGAAATAATCATTATTTTTCATGTTAAGATAAAAGCAGAGAGAGAGAGAGAGAGAGAGAGAGAGAGTATGTACTAATTCAACCCATCCTCCTTCGGCGAGAACTCGATGATTCTGAAAGAGAAGATTTTGAATTTATATCACTGCACGTAAAGTTTTGTAAATATTGTTTGCTGTTAGATGTTCGTTTTTGAAATGACTTCCTTAAGATAGGTCAAATGTATATATAATGAATCCATTTCATTAATGTCTAGAAATAACACAACGTATTGTATCTAAAGGTTTCTCAAATCTATAAAACTAGTACTGCATTAATGTTCATACGTATTAATAAACTAAATATAGCAAGATATCACTCTCTGATAACCTATATTGCAAAACGACATCGGATACATTATGACTCACATCAACAATTTCAAAAAATTACCCCCAAAATTGAAATTTCATTTGAATGTGATACATCTTTTCTATTTTGCTAATTTATTTATTGCTTGGTAGACATGCTAATTTATTCATTGCTTGGTAGACATGCTAATTTATTCATTCCTTCGTAGACATGTTAATTTATTCATTGCTTGATAGACATGTTAATTTATTCATTGCTTGATAGACATGTTAATTTATTCATTGCTTGGTAGACATGTTAACTTATTCATTGCTTGGTAGACATAATAAAATATTCATTGCTTGGTAGACATGGTAATTTATTCATTGCTTGGTAAACATGATAAAATATTCATTGCTTGGTAGACATGCTGATTTATTCATTGCTTGGTAGACATGCTAATTTATTCATTGCTTCGTAGACATGCTAATTTATTTATAGCTCCAGAGGGACTAGATGCCTATGCAATTACAGCTATAGAATATTTACAACTAACACAAGTTAATGAAATATTACCTCAAATACTGAGATATGAGCGATGTTAAATCACAATTTTGTGAAGCCAAGTTTAAGAAGGTAATTTAATTTTGTTATTTATCGAATATTTCAGAATACTGAGTTTTTATATCGATAGAGATAAGGCATGGCTTACATCTTACATTGACTCTCGGTGGTTTCTTACATTTAAGTCCCGTGATATCATCAAAACACAAGTGGTTATATTCTATTTATGCAACTCTAATAAATTTCGATACAATGAGTTCAGAATTATTCAATTCATGCCTACTTACTTCGATACATGCACCATTTTCCTTGCTACATAATGAAATATGGAATAGTTTTGTTCCCTGTTTAACCACGTGACAAGAACATAGTTGTTATCTCGCCAAACCACAGTTGTGAAATAATAATCCCTGAAAATGTAGCAAATGATACACATTTAACAGTAACAAGATGATATACATTTAGCAATAACCAAACGATACACATTTAGCAATAACCAAACGATACACATTTAGCAATAACCAAACGATACACATTTAGCAGTAACCAAATGATATACATTTAGCAATAACCAAACGATACACATTTAACAATAAAGAACGATACACATTTAGCAATAACCAAACGATACACATTTAGCAGTAACCAAATGATATACATTTAGCAGTACCCAAACGATACACATTTAGCAATAACCAAACGATACACATTTAGCAATAACCAAATGACACACATTTAGCAATAACCAAACGATACACATTTAACAATAAAGAACGATACACATTTAGCAATAATGAGATGATACACGTTTAGCAGTAACCAAACGATACCTATTTAACAATAACCAAACGATACACATTTAGCAGTAACCAAACGATACACATTTAGCAATAACCAAACGATACAAGTTTAGCAATAACCAATTGATATACATTTAACAGCAACCAAACAATACGCATTTAGCAATAACCAAACGATACACATTTAGCAATAACCAAACGATACACATTTAACAATAAAGAACGATACACATTTAGCAATAATGAGATGATACACGTTTAGCAGTAACCAAACGATACCTATTTAGCAATAACCAAACGATACACATTTAGCAGTAATGAGATGATACATTTAGCAGCAATGAGATGATACACATTTAGCAGTAACCGAATGACACACATTTAGCAATAACCAAATGACACACATTTAACAATGACCAAACGATACACATTAGCAATAACCAAAAGATGCACATTTAGCAGTAACCATATGATACACAATTAGCAATAACCAAAGGATACAAGTTTAGCAATAACCAATTGATACACCTTTAGCAATAACCAAACGATACACATTTAGCAATAACCAAGTGATACAAATTTAGCAATATCCAATTGATACACATTTAGCAATAACCAAATGAGTCACATTTAGCAGTAACCAAACCATACACAGTTAGCAGTAACCAAATGATACACATTTAGCAGTAACCAAATGACATTCAGCAGTAACCAAATGATACACAATTAGCAGTAACCAAACGATACAGTTTAGCAATAACCAAACGATACACATTTAGCAAAAACCAAATGATACACATTTAGCATTAACCAAACGATACACATTTAGCAATAACCAAACGATACACATTTAGCAATAACCAAATGATACACATTTAGCAATAATCAAATGATACACATTTAGCAATAACCAAACGACACACATGTAGCAATATCCAAATGATACACATTTAGCATATGCTAAATGATACACATTTAGCAGTAACCAAGTGATACATTTATGAATAGCTAAATTATACACATTTAGCATTAATGAGATGATACATATTTAGCAATAACCAAACGATACACATTTAGCAATTACCAAATGATACACATTTAGCAATAACCAAACGATACACATTTAGCAGTAACCAAACGATACCCATTTAGCAATAATCAAATGATACACATTTAGCAATAACCAAACGATACACATTTAGCAGTGACCAAACGATACCATTTAGTTTAACCAAACGATACATATTTAGCAATAACCAAATGACACACATTTAGCAGTAATGAGATGATACACATTTAGCAATGACCAAATGATACACATTTAGCAATAACCAATTGATACACATTTAACAATAACCAAACGACACACATTTAACAATAACCAAATGATTCACATTTAGCAATAACCAAATGATACATATTTATCAATAACCAAATGATACACATTTAGCTCTAATGAGATGATGCACAATTAGCAATGATCAAATGATGCTCACTTTGCAATAACCAAACGAAACACATTTAGCAATAACCAAATGATACACATTTAGCAATAACCAAATGATGTATATTTAGCAGTAACCAAACGATACACATTTAGCAATAACCAAATGATGCACATTAAGCAATAACCAAACGATACACATTTAGCAGTAACCAAATGATACACATTTTGCAGTAAAATAAATGATACAAATTTTGCTGTAACAAATGATACACAAATACTTTTAAATAAATCATACACATTTAGCTGTAACAAACGATTCACGTGTAGTTGTAAAGAAATGATATGCATTTATCAAAAATGAAACTGCAGGCAACAACATAAATGATACACATCTACCTGTAAGCAAATGATACAATCTAGCAGTAAAGACCTGACACACATCTATCAGCAAAAAGTAAGACATTACAGTAAAACAAATGATACACATCTAGCTGTAAACAAATGGTACACATCTGGCTGTAAACAAATGATACACATCTAGCTGTAAACAAATGATGCACATCTGACTTTAACAAATGGTACACATCTATCAGTAAAGAAAGAGGAAAATCAAGACATATTTACTTGCAGGAAAGATTTCGGTAATAGACTCATGTTATGTAAATTAAAAGCAATGTGCGGATAAACTTTAAAAGCATATAATATAGATATCATTTATCACAGTAATACGGATTATATGTACAAAATTGATTTTAGTATAATCACGATGTATAGATACTACTTATCACAGTAATACGAATTATATGTACAAAAATGATTTTTAGTATAATCACAATGTATTGTCGGCATCCGTCCGTCTTTGGGAGACGATGGTGTAGCTTCCGGTTGGGTGTCCTATCTGCACCGTCGAGAGTGGATGAAGAGTCCGACCCTAGAGTGATAGTCTCTGTTGCACTTGCTGCAGGTGAATGCTGATGCTTGCTTTGGCTGTTGTTGTTTCACCTTCCTCCTGGCTCTCTTTGTAGCGAGGTTTGTGTTTCTTGCTTCCTCGGCTTTCTGAACGCCCTGTCTGACAGCAAGGCGCCAGGTGGAGCGGTCGTCAGAATAGCTCTCCCAGTCGTTGACGTTGATGTTGGCCATCTTGATGTACTTCTTACAGATATCTCTGTAACGCAGACGTGGCCGTCCAGTCAGTCGTGCGCCTTCTGCTAGCTCACAGTATACCAGGTCTTTGGGAATGCGGCCTGGGTCCATTCTCTTAACGTGGCCGAGCCAGCGAAGGCGCCTCTCGCTGAGAATGGAGAACATGCTGTTCATGCTGGCGCGTTCCAGAACCTCTGTGTTGGGCACTTTGTCTTGCCACTGGATGCGCAGAATGCGCCTCAGGCATCTCAGGTGGAAGCTGTTGAGTTTCCTTTCGTGACTCGCGTAGGTGGTCCATGCCTCGCTGCTGTAGAGGAGTGTGCTGAGCACGCAGGCCTGGTAGACGCGCAGTTTGGTCTTCTCAGTGAGGTCGGGGTTGTTCCAGACCCTCTGGTTCAGTCTGGCCATAACTGCTGATGCCTTGGCAATCCTGCAGTTCACCTCAGCATCAATGGAGAGCGAGCTGGAGATGGTGGACCCAAGGTATGTGTAGTTCTCAACAACTTCAAGGTTGTACCCATCGATGATGATGGTGGGAGAGGAGTCTGCATCCTGAGCCATGACATTCGTCTTCTTCAGACTGATGGTCAGTCCAAAGTCCTTACAGACGTGGGAGAGGCGACATACCAGCTACTGCAGTCCATCTTCCGTGTGTGATGTCAAGGCTGCATCGTCAGCGAAGAGCAATTTACGGATAAGAACCTCTGTAACTTTGGTCTTAGCACGGAGACGAGCGATACTGAACAGCTTGCCGTTTGCCCTGGTGTGGATGTACACTCCTTCGCTGCAGTCCTTGAAGGCGTATTGGAGGAACATGGAGAAGAAGATGGCAAAGAGCGTTGGCGCAAGGACACAGCCTTGCTTCACTCCACTGCTGACTGAGAAGGCCTCCGACGTTGCACCGTTGAAGCACACTGTGCTCTGCATGTTCTCGTGCATCGACGTGATAACAGCAAGCAGTCGTGGGGGGCAGCCGATCTTCTGCAGGAGCCTGAAAAGTCAACTCCGGCTGACCAGGTCAAACGCCTTTGTCAGGTCTATGAAGGCGATGTAGAGGGGCATCTGCTGCTCACGACACTTCTCCTGTAGCTGGCGTAGTGAGAAGATCATGTCTACAGTTCACCGGCTGGCTCGGAAGCCACGGTGGGATTCTGGGTAGACGCAGGAGGCTAGTGTCTGCAAGCGCACCGGGGCGACACGATCATAGTGATATGGATCATATGCACAAAAATGATTTTTAGTATAATCACAATATATAAATATCATTTATCATAGTGATACAGATTATATGTACACAAATGATTGTTAGCATAATCACAATATAAACATATCACATTTCTCCGTAATACAGATTTTATGTGTGTGTGTGTGTGTGTGTGTGTGTGTGTGTGTGTGTGTGTGATTTTTGGTATAATCATTAGAACGACCATATAAAGTTTACTTTGTAAGCATCGTGATGTCATGTCACGTGATGAACATCAGAACATTGCATCATAGAAATATCACACTGTTTTCGATATGACAAAATGTTCTAATTGCCTACATACTTATGACAGATCTTTTACATCAACAAGCTGAGTAACCGACTGAAATTTGTTTACACAATTATGCAGACATGAGTAAGAAATGAACATATGCAGTTTGTTAATTTTGGCAACATATCAGACAGATAATAGAAATATACCAATTTGTTGTCAAGTCTACATAATCATGTCAGGAAGACAACATGGATATTCCAATTTGTTGTCATGTCTCCAAAATCATGTCAGCTTATAGCAATTGTTAGAACTTGTTAATATAATTCACATCGTCATTGTCATGGATGATGTAGAAATATTGTATCACAACAATGGTAGCTTAATTACTTCCATACCACATCACTCATTGTGCTAAACATTTACCTGCATCGGAAAGTAACATTAATACTGCATGGCTAACTGTGACAAAACCCTTACCTATATAACCTTTACCTATATAATAGACTAACATCTGTACCACATGACTTGTTGCAAAAACACTTATCTCCATCATACAGTAACATCTATACCACATTGGTCATTGGTCATTGGTCATTGTGACAAAACACTTATCTGCATCATACAGTAACATCTATACCACATGGTCCACTGGGACAAAACACTTATCTGCATTACACAGTAACATCTATACAACATGGCTCAATGTGAAAAAAAAACTTATGTGCATTACACAGTAACATCTGTACAACATGGCTCACTCTAACAAAACACTTATGAGCATTACACAGTAACATCTATACAACATGGCCCACTGTGACAAAATACTTATCTGCATCATACAGTAACATATATACCACATGGCTCAATGTGAAAAAACATGAAAAAATACTTATGTGCATTACACAGTAACATCTGTACAACATGGCTCACTCTGACAAAACACTTATACACATCACACAGGAACATGTATACCACATGGCTCATTGTGACAAAACACTTATCTGCATCACACAGTAACATGTATACCACATGGCTCATTGTGACAAAACACTTATCTGCATTACACAGTAACAATTCTATACCACATGGCTCACTGTGACAAAACACTTATCTGCATCACACAGTAACATCTATACCACATGGCCCACTGTGACAAAACACTTATCTGCATTACAAATAACATCCTTAATGCTTGATTCACTAACAAAACACACATCTACATCTCAGAGTAACATACCATATGGCTCACTGTGACAAAACAGTAACTGTGTCATATAATAGTAACATTTCAAAGTATGTGATAAACAGAATGGCAAACATGTTCATTTGACATGAAATTTGTGAAACTTGTTAAATGGTACATTATGCAACTGTTTGAAATAAACTCATGGAATGTGCTATTATTCAACACATTTGATACATTTAATATATAATGAATACTTTTATTGGATCCTTTATTATTATTATTATTATTATTATTATTATTATTATTATTATTATTATTGTTATTATTATTATTATTATTATTATCATACCTATTCTTGAACTCAGCTGGTGGCTCCAGATTTTGTGTCGTCAATTTGTCCAAATGTAGGATTCGTAGCGTAAAGGTTGGATTTCTGTATCCTGGCTGGAAGACAAAGGCCACTGTTATGCAATTTAAGCACAATATAAAAAGCACTTCCTGGTTATGACAGGTTTTCTTTAACAGATCAGATGCAATTGACATGTGTTTTCTTTAACAGATATGATACAATTGACATGCATTGTCTTTAACCAATCAGATTAATTGACATGTATTTTCTTTCACAGATTAGATGCAATAGGCATGCATTTTCTTTAACATAACAGATCATACACAAATGACATGTATTTGCTTTAACACTGCTGATGCAACTGATATGTATTTTCTTGAACACAGATACAACTGATGTTTTTCTTTAACATGTCAAATGCAATTCAGATGATTTTCATTAACACGTCAGATGCAATTCACATGTATTTGCTTTAATAGATCACATGCAGTTGACAAGTGCTTTCTTTAACACATCAGCTGCAATTGAACATGCTTTCTCTTTTTAGTGGAGTATATAGCATTAATCTTGTCTTACAAACACAAATAAAACCAAGCACCACCATCTTTAAAAGGCCACAAATGTTACAACAGTCCTTTTTCCACTGGTTGTGTAAATTTCACATACTGGCTGTGTAAACACTATATACTAATTGAGTAACTTCATATACTGACTTTGCAAACTTCACATACAGGCTGTACTGACTGCATAAAATTTACATACTTGTTGTGCAAACTTCACATAATGGCTGTATAAACTTCACATATTGCTTATGCAAACTTTACATAGTGATTGTGTAACTTCACCTAATATCTTCATAAACTTCACATATCAGTTATGTAAATTTCACATTCTGGGTGTGAAAACATCACATATTGGAGCTATAAATTTGACTTAGTGATTGGTTAACTTCTCATACTGTGTAAATTTTGCATACTGGTTGTGTAAACTTCACATACTGCCTGTGTAAACTTGCTTGTGTAAACTTCCATTACTGCCAGTGTAAACTTACTTGTGTAAACTTCACATACTGCCTGTATAAACTTGCTTGTGTAAACTTCACATCCTGCCTGTGTAAACTTGCTTGTGTAAACTTTACATCCTGCCTGTGTAAACTTGCTTGTGTAAACTTCACATACTGCCTGTGTAAACTTGCTTGTGTAAACTTCACATACTGCCTGTGTAAACTTGCTTGTGTAAACTTCACATACTGCCTGTGCAAACGTCACAAACTGGCTGTATGAACTTCATAGATCTATACACACATTAATCCACATTTCCTGCATTAACTTTTAAGACATTGCATTAAAAGGCAAAATGTCATGGCCCCAATGTGTGACTCAAATCAGAATTTATTGCAAATCACTTATAATCTAACGATTTTGGTATCATAACAATGGCAATTCCATCCTGGTATATCTGTTGTTGTTTTTATCGGCTAGTAATGATTTTTCATGGTTGGAGTTTGAGTGCGTTAAAGCAGAAAATATAATTGCAGCCAATGAGTTTAAGCAATGTTACAATTAGAATTCAAATGGAAATATCAACCCTTCCCTCCCCAAAACTGAAGAACTAAAAATAAAATAAAAGAAGAAGTATAAGAAATTACTTAGACTAAAAGAAATGTCGACCCCTGCCTCAAGAAACAAATCATAATTAAAAATAAAAAATAAAAATAAACTCCCCAAAATACAACAAATTACTTATGCAGAAGGAAATATCAACCCCTACTCCCATAAACCATAAAATAATAAAATTAAAATAGAAATAAAACAACAAAAACATAGGACCCATATTACTTATAATGCCTTTTTTTGCTAGTGATCTAGCGTACATTTTGTACAATGTATCATTTCCATAGTGATTGTTTTAGTGTACATTTCATACAATGTATCATTTCCATGACGTTTGCAACCATTTCATTTTCCACTCACAGCTCTGTTTCTGTACCGTTTTTGACCATCTCTACCTGTCCATTAGTTTCCGTAGCATTTCATATTGTTTTACACCATTCCTGAATATTCCCCAGCATTTATCTTCCTCTATAGCAACTGGCGTGTACCTTTTTCTAAATATTTGGTACTGATCACTAACCACTCCTGATGTGTTGATAACTGTACTGTTTCATCTTGTATATTTCATCTGTCCATTTGCGTGCTTACAGTAAGAATACCATATTGTATTCCTACTGTTTCACTTGTTGTAGAAAGAGTTTTAATTATTGCAATCAGTCTTTCACTTCATGTGCTTAGAAATGTAGATATGCCAAGTAACACTAAAACACATGGATAAGACAGACAAAATTTGACAACATTATAAAATTAAGAAATTTAAGTGACGGAAGAGAGAAGGAATAAAGGCAAAAGATGAAATAATGCCAAGATTCTAATTACGGCATAAACAAGGAGAAATCCTATTCTGGTATTACACTGTACCTCTGGATATGCTATTCTTCTGTACCAGTGTAATACTATACTTTTGGAAACGCTATGAAACTATTATATATATATATATATATATATATATATATATATATATATATATATATATATATATCTCAGCAAAATACTGTACCTTTGGATATGCTATCATTTTGGATTGCATTATAATAATGTACCTTTGCATATCCTATCGTTTTGGATTGTATTATAATAATGCATTTCTGGATACGCTATCCTTCTGGGTTGCATTATAATACTGTACCTTTGGATATGATATCCTTCTGGATTGCATTATAATGATGTACCTTTGGATACGCTATCCTTCTGGATTGCATTATAATAATGTACCTTTGGATACGCTATCCTTCTGGATTGCATTATAATGATGTACCTTTGGATACGCTATCCTTCTGGATTGCATTATAATGATGTACTTTTGGATACGCTATCCTTCTGGATTGCATTATAATGATGTACCTTTGGATACGCTATCCTTCTGGATTGAATTATCATAATGTACTTTTGGATACGCTATTATCCTTCTGGGCTGCATCATGATAATGTACCTTTGGATACAATATCCTTCTGGATTGCATCATGATAATGTACCTTTGGATACGCTATCCTTCTGGATTGCATTATGATAATGTACCTTTGGATACGCTATCCTTCTGGATTGCATTATGATAATGTACCTTTGGATATGCTATCCTTCTGGATTGCATTATGATAATGTACCTTTGGATATGCTATCCTTCTGGATTGCATTATGATAATGTACCTTTGGATATGCTATCCTTCTGGATTGCATTATCATAATGTACCTTTGGATATCATATCCTTCTGGATTGCATTATGATAATGTACCTCTGGATACGCTATCCTTCTGGACTGCATTATAATAATGTACCTTTGGATACGCTATCCTTCTGGACTGCATTATAATAATGTACTTTTGGATACGCTATCCTTCTGGATTGCATTATAATAATGTACTTTCTGGATTGCATTATACTAATGTACCTTTGGATATGCTATCCTTCTGGATTGCATTATAATAATGTACCTTTGGATATGATATCCTTCTGGATTGCACGTATTGATCTCGAGCTTCACCATATATTATGTATTCAAAGTTTATCACACTGGTGTCATTAAACATAGCATAGACTATCGAGGATCCATCTGGAGACCACCAGACAGCATTATCTGAACTAAGAACTTCCTCTGCGATAAATAAAATAAAATAAATAAATAAATTACGGTAAATGGTTTATATTAAGGTCATCTTCATCCCTGTTTTGTGTCATAAATATGTCTATTTAATAACCTGGCATTCCTCGTATTATCCACATCTACATTCCTTTATCAAATCAGTAAAATAATTTGAGAAACTATTGACAAGAAATGATCAGAAAAATGACAATTGAAACATCATTAAGAGTGTAACATTGGTATAGTTAATTGGCAGTATGACATTGGCATAACTAACTGACAGTGTAACATTGGTATAGTTAATTGATTTTGAACATAATAAACATAATCAATTGTGTAACATTAATATAGTTAATTGACAGTGTAACATTGGTATAGTCAATTAACAGTGTAACATTGGTTAAAGTTCATTGATTTTGGACATGATAAATCTTACTTATGTTCAGATTTTTAAAACTCCAATATGAAGAAATATGGTAATTGTTTGTTTGAAATTTATTTCACTGTGCTGGGCAAGATTTTAAATAAGTATGCCTTTACTTCACTCTAACCCTGACCGTACAAATCCACATTATGCTGTTTGTACTTACAAACTTGATTTTGTTTTATAATGTGTTACGGATAATCTATATCATGTATTAATTTATAACAGAGTTTTATTTAAGTCATTTGGGATTATGACATTAATATTTCATTGGTTCCCTTGTGTTATAGTAAAAGTACACGTACAATACGTACTCAAATTTCCATTCATAAATCAAGGCCGATTGTCAAGGTTATGTTAACAACTATTTAGGGCAAAGTTCACCATGCATTAGTTTGAATGGAGGTCATGAAAACGTCATGTGATACTAGGATTACATTTGTCCTATAGAGATATCATGCATTCCCTAGTTGAATTAGAAAAGGTCAGACAATGACTTAACTTATTTCACAATATATATGATTTAAATGTTCGGGAATCTTTATCATGATGACCAAATAAAAGACTTAAAGCACCACTCTATTATTCTACAGATTTATACCAATTCTGTGTGTCAATTATTCTACAGATTTATGCCAATTCTGTGTGTCCATTATTCTACAGATTTATGCCAATTCTGAGTGTCCATTATTCTACAGATTTATGCCAGTTCTGTGTGTCCATTATTCTACAGATTTATGCCAATTCTGTGTGTCCATTATTCTACAGATTTATGCCAATTCTGAGTGTCCATTATTCTACAGATTTATGCCAGTTCTGTGTGTCCATTATTCTACAGATTTATGTCAATTCTGTGTGTCCATTATTCTACAGATTTATGCCAATTCTGTGTGTCCATTATTCTACAGATTTATGCCAATTCTGTGTGTCCATTATTCTACAGATTTATGTCAATTCTGTGTGTCCATTATTCTACAGATTTATGCCAATTCTGTGTGTCCATTATTCTACAGATTTATGCCAATTCTGTAAGAGTCGCGAAAGGAAATTGGGATTTATTTATAATTTGTGTGAATGTTGAATTAGCAGAGTGCAGAAAAACCTTCATTTTAAACAGACAGTAACTTGCGGAATATGTGAAATTATTTCAGGACTTGAATATTTAAATAATTCTGTCAGATTATGTAAAACATTGAAGGACTCTTCTGAGATTCTACTTTCATGGCATTTACCTTGCGGTAAAAAAAACTTTTTGTTTTAGAACTGTGAATCTTCAGTGGTGCTAGCACATTAGCACATAAGCACACTAGAACCTTCATTCGGAATACATTTGGATAGTTTCTGGATTAACAATAAATTGATAGCACATTCTGGATAATATTCTAGGAATTAATACACTGTGTTATTTTTAATTCTTTCACTTTGTTTGAATTTATATTTTAGGGAATTAAATTTTTATTCTGGCAAATTGAATACATGCTTGGTTTGATCTTGTCTTGTTACTTTGCTTATTCCCCTAGACATAACAATTGTCATTTGAAAGCAACAAATCAGCATAGCAAAGTCAATTTTCCATCATACATGGACCTAATAAATATTTATTAACATAAATAAATGAAAATTCATTTTTGACCGATATTTTCATGCTATCTGATAATATATTTAGCAGAATATTCAAAATACCTTCATAAACCCAATCTGGTATTCCATTGAAAATTTCCTCCGGCACTCCGTCATGGGTAAGTTTAACAGCTGGAGCCTGAATGTCCTTTTTATAAAACAGATTATTCCGCTGCACAAAGATCTGCAAGAAAAGCAACTGAGTCATGGTCTTGCAAAGAATATGGCCAAACCTGTTTTATTGGTACCTTGTGTTATGTGATCACCTTTCTATTATAGCCTATGCCTTAATGCCCATACAGATTCAACTGTTATAGAAATAAACATCAATTAAGTAACATCTTTAAAGGCCTTGTTTTGCACTTACAAATGGTGGCAGCATTTGACAAAATAACCTTAATTGATGGTTTTAATTGCTCTTTCCCACTCCTTCTTCCTTTTACATGCTGCATTAAAGGGGAAGAATTCCTTAATTGTCATGCATTACTTTACAAATTTGATTCTGCCTTAATATCATTTTGGTGTGATGTAGTTCTTTATTTTCATGATGTCTTGTGTCTTTGACTTTTGTCTCAAAACATTTTGATTAAAAAGGAAGCAATAAAAAAAATTCAATTTATACTCACTTATAAGTCCGGTAGATCTGCAAACTGCATAGACTCAGATCTCCCATAGCATGATGCATTAGCAGA
>JAECUM010087933.1:0-10761 GCA_016617855.1 Megalonaias nervosa | reverse complement strand
TATATATATATATATATATATATATACAGCCGAGCAACAATACAACAAGAAGCGCAAGCGTGGTCCTAACTACAAAGGTTAACAGTTCACCTTTTTTCAAAAGAGACTGGCAGCCATCATAAACAGGACAAATAGAAACAAAACAAATGACGAGCATCATGTTGTTTATACGATCAGGAGTAGATAACAAAGTGTCAATACAAAGAAACCTACTTTATGCATATAAATATAAATATCAAAATAATAGACTTCCCTCACTAAAGAGGTCTTTCTCCCGGTTCTAAGAACCATTTATGTATTTATTTATTTAGCTGATAGCACGCTAATTTCTTGTCCTCCTTCAACATGCCCGCCATGTGGTACAAGCTCCTACTACTACCATAGTTACAGGTGGTATACAAAGAAATAAAAGCAATTAAAACAATTCAAGCAAGTATAATATTTGGGCAAAAGGCATACCAGATACTTAACGGGTTTACAATTTATATTTCTTGGAAAAGCAGAGGTTCTCGAACTAGGAATCTATTAAAAAAATGAAAGTATCTCAAAATCAAAATCAGATAAAGGCTGTGGGCATGATAAAAATATTATGCAATCGCTAGTAAGATGAAATTATCCATAAAAAGATAACGTCCTTATTAATTTGGTATATTTATCAACAAGTGATGCATGAGCAGCCAGGGACTTTATATATTTTTGTCTACATCGACCTCAAAGCAATGTTGACTTTTATATTGCCTCATAGTAAAGCTCGGGTGTAGAAGTTTTGTTTGTGTCTTGTTCTAACGGCAATTTTACTACATTACTGGCAATATCATGCCGAGGAAATGGGAGTCAAGTGCCTTGAACAAGGACACACAAAGGCAGCCGACTCGAGTACTTAACCCGAGACTCTTGGATTACGATTCCGACGCCCTACCAACCGAGTAGAATACAAAATTGCACAAAATAGACGTAGAAGACGTAACGCAAATTATGAATTCACCTTGTTGCTATAAATAGAATTTACACACAAGGCTGTAAGGTAATTTCGCCCCAAGAACGTCGTCTTCAGTTAGCTCTACCTACTGAACTTAGCAACTATGTTACAAATTTTGTCCGTAGGGTTTAAGACACTGCCCACTTGGGGCTATTTTTAACCATGAGGTCATTACAAATGGCGTCACACCCACTTGGACCCAGAACACAATTAATTTTACTATATATTCTCTACATTTGTTTCTCAGTACTGAACTTTCCACTGTGTGACAATCAATATAAATCATATGTTAATCTCAAATACCTTCAAAGATGACTTCACGGTGAAGTTCTTGTCATAGGTTCACCGGCATTTTTTCGTTTTTGAGAGGCTTGACTATAAACAAACCAGAGTGCAATGGAACACAGATTTCACTTCCGGATTATCGCCAAGACCTTATTACTCACTGTGCACTGTCGCTGAAACACACACAGACAACCACACCATAAGCTCATATTCTAAACAATAAACAATTGCCTTTAAACCCATACCAAGAATGCCTAAACTTATCTCTTGTATCACCACCAAAAGGAGATAGGACAAAATGCTCTAAAAATAGACTGGACTACATTCGTGGGTGCTGAACCGGAACTATTAATTGTGATCTGTTTCAACCTAATTCGTGACCTGTCCTATTGATCGTCAGAATATTGTCAAACAAAGTTAAGTCTTGTCATATTTTGTCTGAAATAGTTTCAACCTATGAAATCACGTTACTAAACCACGATTCGTTTGGAAAGGAAGGAGTCTATTTTTGAGAGTGAGAAAAAAGGAAATAATTGTTTATTCTTATATTTTAATGAATGGTTCAATTTTGCAATCTTGAAGAGTAGCAACAAATATGACATTTGTACTTTATAATTTGCATCTTTATTGAGTAGAAATTCATTAGGTATGGTTGAGGTGTAATGAAATCTTAACGGAATTGGAAATATATACGTACGTTCTCTCTTGATAGTGTAATTTGTATGATTAGGGGAAACAGCAAAGCTGTGTTAGCTTAAGTTATGCCCCTACAGTGTTGAATCAATAATGGAGTTCGCTTGTCCGTCTATCAATCCGTCCTTTGGATCTTGACATACATCCCCATGCAGTAAATGCATGTGATAGCGCTACCTAGGTGAGACTCTGTTCTTTCTATGGGGTTTAACGCCACTATTCAGCACAAGATAGGTTATACTTGGCGGCCAGTGTAACAGGTGGAGGAAGAACCATGGAAAACCCCGGGAAGAACCACCGACCCAAGAGAAGCTACCGGCAAGCTTCTAATTTACCCACATTAGCCGAGCCCGAGATTTGAACCTACGCAGACAGGGGTGAGATGGCAATGATCTGGAACGGTGGGCGTTTTAGACCACTCGGCCATTCGGGCCCCGGCGAGGCTCTGAATGGACATGTTTGTATCAGGATGAGAACATATTCAAACTAATGGCTGTCGAAGACGGGATATGGAGAATTGGAATAAGATCATGTATGCACCCAGTGAAGATGGAACGGACGATAAGGACACTGAAGTAGTAAGAATAATGGAGGTTTCTGGACCAGAGACCCCATTTCCCTGTACCAGAGACCCCCAAATTTCTCAAACAAATACGACTTCCCTGTTCCAGAGATCCCCACCAATCCCTCTCCAAACAACTATATTTTCCCACCCCAAGGGTTTTCTGGACCAGAGGGACCCACATCCTCTCCAACAAGACCACCCCCGACCTCATCCATCAGGGTTGGCGGCAAAGCCGTTGTTTGAGATTATTTTATTTTTTAAAGTTTAGATAAAATTTCATTTGTCAGATTCTTTCTAAAGTTTAGACAAAATTTTATTTGTCAGATTATTTCTACAGTTTAGACAAAACTTCATACCTCATCACCGATTATCAGTGTTTCAGCTGTGGATATTAAAAATATTTTATCATCACGATAATAAAGACTAAATTTTATTATATCGCTGACACAAGGACGAAACTCAAATAAATCTTTTATTTGTATTTATTAAGAGGATATTTTCTATAAATAAAATATATTTTGATCGATCAAGATCGATGGTAAGTTTAGTATATTTTTGTTGACTGATTGGATTATGAAAGTTATTAAATCCTGCTGACAATTCCTGGCTTAATTTTTCAAGATGATTGAAGTTCTCGCTGCTGTCACATCTGATAAGTGACAGTTTTAGCCTGTCAGGCTGCTGAAACATATTCCTGATGTATCATTGTTAATTGCAACTGTCAACTGTTTACCGTCTATCATTAGATATTTGATTTTGCTATTGTTGATATGTGTCACTGTAATATTTTCGAACATTATTTCTAAATTTAGATAAAATTTCATACCCTAGTCGGAGAATATAATGTCAAGCATAGACTTACCGTTAGATTTATCGTCAGATGAGAAGATAATATCAAGTATAGATTTATCGTCGGAACGACAGTACCCAAGTGCAAACGTATCTATTTCGTTTTCGCAATAATGTTTGTCATCAAAATTACTTAATTCACGTTTGATAATGACATCTGTTTCAAGTTTATGGCGATTTGTTCGAATAGCCATTGCTGTTATGAAACTAACACCTGCATCAAGTGCGTACCTGTAATCATTAAACTCAATAAATTTTTTGACAAAATCGCGAGGTAAACCTTTTGCTTTTTTGTTATTGTATTATTCTCTAGCAACACGGCATACATTTCACTTCTCAATCCAATAAAGTATTTGACAATGTGTGAATTCATTTCATCCTTAAACTTACCAATAACCTTTTTATTTGTATCATCATGAAATTTACTATTGCAAGGATAATCGGAAAGATCAAACAGATATCGGTTATCAAAGATGTCTTAAAAGACGTCCTCTGTCTCTATTTCATAAACAAGCGAGTCAGTATCGGTAATCAATAGTTTACTTGACGGCCACTGCTTCTTAATAAAATTATAATGTAAATCATACATGAGCCACTTCGACAAATCAAGTACAGAAGCTCCAACATAAATCGGTTTATTTAGTTTTAGATTCGTTTTTCTTCTTTACATTGCGACAAGGTTCTCATTAAAAATTTTCATGCTGATAAAATCATCATCTTATACAAGCTTGTTTCGGCGGCCGATATCATTAACCAGCTCGATGTTTACTCGCTTTCTAATATTTTCCATTGTCTTACCAAAGACGGAGTTGTTCGTAAGCTTAAAGAAGTTTTTCTCGAAATCAGTTTTCGCTACAGCTCTCCTCGAAGTGTTTGAGCTAATATAACCTCTCAACCACGGTGACTGATTGAATTTTAACACACGATGAACTTTCCTCAACACAAGACCAGCATCTACTGCTTGTTTTATAACTCTGTAATGCTAAACATAATTTCGCTTGTCAAGTAAATTTGGAACGAGCATACTTACCATAGAACTTTGTTTTGGTGATTCTATTGCTTGTTGTTCCTGAGATAACAAACTATAGTCAAATATCATTGATTCCGCACAAAACGGATAATCGTTGTGTAAAACATGCAATGAATTAGGATAATCAAGATCAACTTTATTGAAATACGAAACATCGTCAGGTATTTTTTTTTCTGTCTCCGCCAGAAATTGGTCAGGTGTAATACAACGAAATCAACTAAACGGCATTGGTTCTGACATTGCATATACATACAAATTATTGGTATCGAGACAAATGATGTACTACGCTGGAAGCTCAGGATTGTATTCTTTCATGTACTTGTTGTTTGCTTCAGAATGTTTCTTTGTTATCATGCTAATAACGCTTCTGATACCTTTTTCGATAAAGTTAAACATGTCAACATCTGTTAGTAATTCTAACTCCACCTTACTAAACTTTAACAGAGCATCCCACGATAACCCAGGAGCAGAGTAATACCAACAAGGATCTAGTCCGTAATTATTATAGCTCACTTTTCGAAAACTTTCAAATACATCTGCCAGCAATAATACATCCGTTTTCAAATACAAATCATGATAATCGCCAAATGTCTTGCAATCAAATTCTTTCCAAATATCTTGTGAATATTTGTACTCGTCGTCAGTTATATTTTCATTTTTTTAGCTGTGAATAAAATTTATCTTTGTCAGGTAAAGAAGTTTCATCAAATTTACTCCAATCGTCGAGATACTCGTATGGAAATACTCCTTTTTTGTTAACAAGTTTGCTTTATCACCAAAACAATCTTGTAGGTTATAAAACTCGCTACAGCCCTTCACCAGCTCTTCTAACGATGCTGCCATAAACTGTAGGGTGTCGATGAAACGCAACTTACCTAAAGTAACTGACATATACTTTCCAAAATTATTTGGGATACACTTGATTACGTTATCGAGTTTTAAACGAGATGTTATTTCAGGATTATCAAAAGCTTCTACGATAATGTGACTGTCATATCCTCGGAAATTGTGAAGAACAACTGGAATAAAATCTGGAGCATGAAACTTTAGATTACACTTATCGTGAGCCGCAACACTATATTGTCGGGTCAAATGACAATGATTGCGTATTTATTTATTGCCAGGCGCTGGTGATACATGTTCTGTGTCAAAGGCTTTTTCACAAATATGACAAAAGTTTGCTTGTTCGCGATCGGATTCTTGTTGAACTGTCAGTTTTATCATTGGAACGATTCTTCTTAAAAGTTTAAATATATCATCAACTTCGCCAATCAACTGCTTCAGAAGTCAAACAGCTGGATCTTTACTGCGATATATTATAATCGATTTGGATAAACTTGGATCAATACAACAAACTATCTTATACGCGACTCCGCATGGAACATGATTTTGAGATTTTTGTGTGCTCGATTGGTTAGGATTATTTTCTGCGCCGAGCACAGGCTGAAGTAAACACTCAAAGTCGGCGTAAATAACGAAAGGAAGTTTTAGTTTATGTTTATGATTGGCAAACCGAAGAATTTTTTCATCCTCGCCAGGCATTGTTATTCATTGTGCATCAGTACAGTACTGTATATGCTTTTGTAGTTTTGCATAGTCTGAGCAACCGTGTAAACAATGATAGCAGAAGTACTTCTTATTTTATTTTTATTTTATTTTTTGTTTGCTATACTGTTTACCAGCAAGTCTGTTAAAGTGTTTGATCCATACGTAATGATTTTTATAAAACAGTAGGTTTATTGTCGATTGCGAGGCTGTTTCAGAAATATATCTTGGATAGACGTTTTCATGCTCGTTACTACCAAATACGTTAACGGAAATATTATTTTACATTTCAAACTTTGGTATTTGATTTTCTGCAACTGGAAAGTCAATATCAGTAAAATGTAATTTTGTAACGTGACTGAAATACTTTTCAAGACGATCGAAGTGTTCTTTAGCTGGAAACATCGCAGAAAAAATGGCCCACTGAAAGCACCTCTGATCAAAGATATTGACGTTAATGTAGCATTTGTTGTTGTTTGTTTGTTTTTTTTTGGTGGCAGGTTAATATATGAACTACTGCGTAATATGTTATATTTGATTGTGTGAAATAAAATTTCAGTAATTATTTCAAACTTCCAACTAGAACCTGATTCACTGAACTCTTCTATCTTTTTCCAAATTTCCTGGTGTATATTATCAGCTAGCAATGAAAGATTAGTTCCGAGTAAAACACGCTTGGATTTTGCGCTAATAAGCGGATCTGCAATTTCCTCGTCAGTCGACTCTTCTGTCACATGTAATTTAGAAAATATAACGTGACACTGAACCAGGATTTTCAAACCCTTATGTTTTTCAAGTTCACATTTTATAGTTTGTTCTAACAAATGAAAAAGATTTATAGATGTGAAATTTGCCAGAACGATTTGTTTATCAAATTGATGGCTGTTATCAAATCCAGCAAAAGCAGTAGCTATTTTTATAGGTTCTCCTATAAGGCTTTTTTTGCTATATCACGTAACTTCAACATTGTTATATACTATACTATCAAATGTCTAACTGAGTGTTTAACAGGTATTCTATTTATAGCGCACTGCACTATACACATGCCGAATACGTACAATTAAACAAATGGATTTCTTATGAGAATAATGGCACAGAATTTATTGATGATAAGCGCAAGCGAGTAGGAGTATTATGTTCACCTTAAATATAACTCGTACGCGGGAAATATGTTAGGGTCGATGATACACGTCAAATACGGACAACCGTTTGGTGAAGCAACACCAGCTGGTTATAAGATCAGTGCTGAGCGAACTGAAATTCTAAGGAAAGATTTTATTTACTCGTTGTTTTGTGATAAAATTCCAGAAGGACAGCGAGTATATCGTGTCAACGGTGCGGTTACCGATGACAATATTGCAAACTTGTCTTTGTAAGATGAGTTTCAACCTCATCCGGTGTTTGATCTTATGAGGCGAACGATCGTGGAATTATTGGAAAAAGAAAACCAAAAACAATTGTTGGTTTTATGAACAACAGTGGATACCTCAGAATAGCGATACGAGGAATACAACCAGACTTTATTAATTATCTAGTCACAGGTTTGTTTATGAAGTTTTTAACGGACTAATACCAGATGGTTTGGTTATTAATCATATCAACTGTATTGTAAGAAAAGGACGAGGTGGTGGTATCTATTTTAGTTTCCCTGCTAAATATATCATTGCGGTAAATACTGAAACAGATGAGGAACCACAATTTCAATCAGTTTCAGCTGCTGCTCAATACTATAAGATAAGTCCAGCAACAGTTTAGAGTGTTGCAGATGGTCTTACAAATACTGCAATATCACAATCAACATTTGACAGAATAGCATATTGGTATGATAACTAAACTTTTCAAAATATTTTCGCAATGCAATTATGGCACCACAACATGATAGCATATCTATCATACGTTATACGAATTTTTTTCTTGTACAATTGTTTTCTTTCCGAATCTGTCAATAAAATTTTATTGTTCCCGCCATGCACAAAAAACAAATTAACTGAAAGAATTTTTTCGCCCAATAATACTTTTTTTTACAGCTTCCTCAAGAGCACCAATGCCGTATACCTTTACCTGCTCGATGTATCTTATCTTGTCCATTATTATTTTATTAAAATTAGACAAAAGTCAATTATAATATGAGTCTTCTCGAACACTAAAGTATCTTTATGATACATCAGACATAACTTTAGACAGAGCGCAAGCAACTGATGCTGATGTCGAAGTCGATGTCAACGAAAACGTCAGCGAAGATGATGCCGACGTCAGCGAAAAGGATGTCAGAGAAACTGATGTCAGCGAAACTGAAGTCGCCGCGACAATGTCTTGGGATAAGAAAAATTATGGAGGACCGACAACTGGTCGATACAATGTAAAATATCACATCACAATAAAAATATTGAAATTTAATTTTACAGTAGATGAGAATCAGTTGTTTTGGCAGCTGATAAAACCGTTTTTAAACATCAAAATTCCCGACAGACGGAAAAATATAAAATTCCATTTCATATTTGTTAAGATATTTAATCTAATGACGATTTCTGACGATCGCCGACAACATTTAATATCATTACGTAAACCCGTAAAATGTAAATCTGTCTCACGCAATTACGAAAAATTTACAAAAACATTATTTCACAATAGCTCTTTGGTTGGTATCCAGCTATTAAATTTATAGCTGAACCCGCGCCACTTGACGAGGCTTTTATTGCTATGCTTTTGATTACTCGTTCGATAACGAAAAAGTCTTGTTCAGGTTTCTGTAGTTCTTGTTCGTAAAAACTACCAATCATTGGTTCTCCGGCTAGATCCTTTAGCGCGTACGTTACAGGAATTGTCAGTAAAACTTTATCAACTACAAATACTTCTTCAGTCCAGTTTGGAATAAATCCCTTTTCAAATACTTTCTTTGTCAGAGAAATTCGAACTCGATCGCCGACTTTAAATTTGTGCCGCCGATACATGTTTTCGTTTGCAAGAATCGGATTTTTAGTTGCGTCGTTTGGTGACATTTTGATAGATTTATGTTTTGTATTATTGTATTTATCAATCTGCGGAAGATTGTCAATATATCTATTCGTGTTTTCAGCTGTCAAATGTTTATGGATCAGCTCGTTTAGTGTACAATTAAATCTTTCAACCACAACGCTTTTTCCCTCACTTCCTGTAACATATTCTTTTATGTTATTTTGTTCCAAAATCTGTTCAAATTTTTTTATTAAAAAACTCTGTTCCATTATTTGGTTTTCTTTCTGTGCTAACGATAATTTGTTTTAGTGCATCAGTTATCAATGTTCCTGTTTAATCTGTAACGGGTATACTAAACGCGTATTTACTAAAAACATCAACAACGTTGAACAAGTATTTTTTCTGAGCGCCATCAGCATCAACATTAAACTGAGCAAGATTTGACACATCAGCCAAATCTATCGACCAGATATCATCAACGGCATTCGCGACAACCTTACGTCGCGGAAACTTTTTTTTAGATTTATTTAGATTTGTGTAGTTCTGATGCAAGCAACTGCATGATATCATCATACAATTCTCTACTGAGACTGGGCTTTCCAAGCCCTAATTTATATTTTGTTCCAATTAATCCCTGCACTAGCTTTCTATCAAATCGTTCTTGCATATTTGTGGGTTTCATATCATTAAGTTCATCTGGCATTATCTTACCACAGCCAGGCTTATCTTGTTCGTTATCCCGATAACAGATGTCGTGACGCATTGCTATCGCATCAACTTGATTATAAGGCTCTTGTCCTAGTAATGGATTATCGTTTTCATCCAGTTGTTTATCTAGCGAATTATACGGCCCAGTGTATTTGTGACCGGGCAATGTCAAACCTCCACTCGGTTTCGGTAACTTTCCAATAAATTGATGGATATCCACCCCAGAGCCAATTACTCCACGGCGATTGCAGTGTTGACAGTACGTAACAATTTTATCTTGTTCGATGCAAAGATCCTTATCACAACCACAATTGCACATTGTTTAATTTTTTAATCGTCGACAAAAATAACTCCCCTGACGTTGTCAGGGATTCCAGATACCGACGACAGCGAACTGATCTTGACGGCGAAGTAGTCGACGGCGTCTCAGCCACGTGTTTACCTGGTATCGCCAGGAATATACTTTTCTTTCTACCACAAATAGCACAAATACTTTTTAACATCACTCTGTTGTTTTCCGTTTTTTCAATTCGCTCGTCAGTGTTGGGCGTTTTAGTCTTGCATTTGAGGCAATGTTTTCGATTGTGACATTGTTATACTTGATTGTCACAAAACATTAATCATTGGCGATTTTTATCGATGACCTCGTCGCGCTAGGTCATCGTTGCTTTTACTCGAATACCTATCAAATTGTAAAATAAACTTTAGAAAATTAAGATCTCTGGAGTTTCACTCCGTGACATCTGTTGGACGAAAATAATACAATAATATCCACAAGCAGCTGAAGTTGGTTAGATGAGTAATTTTGTTTTAATATTTTTAAAATATACTTCTTTTATAAGATCATTCGGAGATTTTTATTGTAAACAGCGACCAAATGAGTGCCGGATCCATCATTAAAGTTTTGTATATTTACAATACACGAACCACCTGCTGGTACATTACCGAATTCCTCTTTGGAATATACTCCACGAAATCCTTTTTCAACGACTTTGTCGTCGGATTTTAATTTTTCAAGTATATCAAAATTACTCAAAGAAGTCTGGTCCCTGGTAGATTCATTCCGCGTCCGATTCCTAACAGATTCGGAATTAGACTGCCGGCTAACCCCGCTAAAAGTGGAGCGAAAGGAATAATTCCTCATTGTTTTGT
>JAECUM010087924.1:0-10555 GCA_016617855.1 Megalonaias nervosa | reverse complement strand
TTAGGCACGTTTACGGACAATGGGAATTAGCATTACGGACCCACCCACCCCACCCCCCATCCGTTGGTGTGGATAGTGAATAGGTGTGTGTTTTATGCATTCGCGTTCGTTGCAGAAGAAGAAAAGAAAAAGAAGAAGAAAGGAATCATTGGAAAATTAAGAAGCTGGTGGAAGAACTGGAGACAATAGAAGCAAAAAACCAAAGGCCCTTTTCAGGGCCACTCCACTGTCTCGAAAAGATATTTATTCTTTCTTGCCTAAAAATTTTTTCCATTCGATTGTATAATTTATATTTAACTCCCCAAAACATTATTCTCTTACCTAAAAAATTTTGTTAGTCGATTTTATAATTTGTGTATGATAGATTTATGTTCATCAATCTATGGAAAAAAGGGAATATATAAAACATGCTATACTATACTATACTATTCACTGACACGAACGTGAATGATTCAGACTTTGTATAGAAATGACACAGGTGGCATGACGTCACGGTACTTGCTATACACAAACACGGACGCGAATGATTCGTCTTTGTATATAGAAATGACACAGGTGGCATGACGTCACGGTATTTGCTACATTGTTACAAGTGTATAGGAGTTAAGGAATTAAATTGATGTAGAACACGATTGGTTCGTGATTCCATGTATTTAAGTCATTCGGTATAAACCATCAGCCTACGAAACAGTGGCTGATTTTTTATAGTTGCTGTTTTTAGTAATGCTGATTGTCTGATGGCTTGTGTATAGAGAGTTATAATATCCACAAACACGAAAGCGAATGATTCATCTTTGTATATAGAATGACACAGGTGGCATGACGTCACGGTACTTGCTATACACAAACACGGACGCGAATGATTCGTCTTTGTATATAGAAATGACACAGGTGGCATGACGTCACGGTCCTTGCTACATTGTTGCAACTGTCCAGTACCGTGACGTCACCCTACCTGTGCTATTCCTCTTGTCGCTATACAAAATTCCCATTGTCCCTAGACAGTCCCAGGGTGTGCTTGTCGCTATACAAAATTCCCATTGTCCCCAGACAGTCCCAGGGTGTGCTAGTCGCTATACAAAATTCCCATTGTCCTTAGACTACCCCAGGGTGATATTTTGTCCGTAGAAATCGTGTCCGTAAACGTACCCGGGTGGGGGGTGGGGGGTCTGTAATGCTAATTCCCATTGTCCTTAAACGTGCCTAAGGTGATTTTTTGTCCGTATAAATCGTGTCCGTAAACGTACCCGGGGGGTCTGTAATGCTAATTCCCATTGTCCGTATATCGTCCCACTACACTACTCCCGAGTGTGTCCGCTGCAAAATGTAGTTCTATGTCTTTTGTGGCTATTCACAATTACCTTGCATATTAATAAGTTGATTGTTTTCTTTTTTAGTTTCTATTTTTCTTCACATTGATTAAATGAATATAATGCATACATATGATATAAACATGAAAGATGGTTTTAATGATAAAAGTAGAGCACTACAAAAACACATAACTACGCCATTCACATGAACGCTGCCATTCACGTACCGGCGCTTGTGTGGAATATAAACTAAGCGAAATGACGAACCAAAAAGAGGTAATTAAAATATTTTAATATATCTACAGTTGATCAAAGTCATTATTCTGCTCTAGTGCCACCAATAATAAACTCTCTCTTTCCCCCCCCCCCTCTCTCTCTCTTTCACTGGTCGGTTTGACTTTAAATCTCTCTCTCTCTCTCTCTCTCTCTCTCTCTCTCTCTCTCTCTCTCTCTCTCTCTCTCACACACACACACACACACACACATCCTTTGGTCGGTTTGACGTAACTTTTACCATCATTCATATGTCCTGAGATATCGTGGGATGATAGAAATGAAAATCCTCTACGTTCGTCATTTCATAGATATTAGCCCGTATCTTGCTACGATGGTCCACAGAGAGAGAGAGAGAGAGAGAGAGAGAGAGAGAGAGAGAGAGAGAGAGAGAGAGAGAGAGAGAGAGAGAGAGAGAGAGAGAGAGAGAGAGAGAGAGAGAGAGAGAGAGAGAGAGAGAGAGAGAGAGAAAGAGAGAGAGAGAGAGAGGGGGGGGCTTTTGAATTTTATATTTAACTAATAATAATCGATTTTTATAAAATTATAGTATGTTTAAGAAACAACGACAAAACATAACATGAAATACATCACAGTATGTGTACCACGTAACCGAAGAATTTATAACGGCGACCTGGTTTGCAACTTTGTATCACTGACAAACACTGTAGAAAAATCCCAAGGAAAGTGCACACGTATCGTTACGACGAACCATATTCTTGTAGGTTACTTGGTGTAATTTCTATTTCAAGGTTTCAATCCATCCCAAATTCATTTTCTCTCTCACTCCACATTTCTGCATAGCTTGTCCGTTATGCATGAGAGTGGAGGGGGAACAAAAATCATAAAGGATTGTGATGAAAATGTGTACCATATTAAATTCATTTAGAAAACGAGGATTATTAATACTTTTATCGTTATTTTCATACGTCACTAATGATTAATATGTGGAAATTCATCATTGATCTAGAATCAACTGCAGACGGTCGCTAGAATGTTTATATATGCATATTATTGCGCCATGGGCGGATCACAATTTGATATACCAATAGTACTGGCATATCAAATTGCTTTATACTAACACCTTAAATGCCATGTTATTTTTAATGTATGTGGTATATATATATATTACCTAGAGTAGTAAGGGAAAAGGCAGATTCTAGCCCAAGACCTCTTTTCACCTCCTCCCCACTCTCAGAACAAATATACATTTACTCTCTCGGGACCTAAAATTCCACCCAAAAACGATTTTTCATAAAATTAAAAGGCCGATTCTAGCCCAAATATATTTTGAGATTAAATGAGCCCATCCCCAGACTACTACAGTAATGCAGTCTGGAAAATCAATACTCTACAGTGTTTTGCTTGTAACAGATGTTGCCTCATGTACGCAGCCTGAAAACTCAATAATACATTTAACAGCCAAGCCAGGTATACATGTTTTAGAACATTCCAGAAAACGCCCACGCAAAATGACTCATAATCATGGAATTTCTAGACTGTCATAATCACATGGAATTTCTAGAAAACGCCCACGCAGATCTATTAGTATATAAGGCAGGTAAAATTTCCTTCTGAGGCACTTTCAAGAGGACGTCTTCACCGAGCGGAATCAAGTTAGTGGCATTTTTCATATATTATTTATACCTCATCACCAATTATCAATGTTTCTACTGTTGATATTAGAAATATTTCATCACCACGATAGTAGAGACTAAACTTTACTTTACCGCTCACACAGCGACGAGACTCAAATAAATCTTTTATTTGCAATTTGTTAAGAGGATATTTTTTGTCGATAAAATATACTTTTGATCGATCAAGATCGATTGTAAGTTTAGTATATTTTTGTTGGCTGATCGGATTGTGAAGGTTTTTAAATTCCTCTAACAACTTCTGGCTCAATTGTTCGAGGTAATTGAAATACTCGCTGTCATCAGATCTGGTAAGTGAAAGTTTTAGCTTGTCTCGAACTGCGGTAAAACATATACCTGATGTTTCATTATTAATTTCAACTGTCAACTGTTTGCCGTCCATCTTTAGATATTTGATCTTGCTATTGTAACTATTTGTCACTGTCAAATTTTCAAACATTATTTCTAAAGTTTAGATAAAATTTCATACATTAGTCATCGAATATAATATCGAGTATAGATCTATCATCAAAACAATAACCAAGTGCAAATGTATCTACTCCATTTTCGCAATAAAGTTTGTCATCAAAATTACTCAATCCGCGTTTGATAATGACATCTGTTTCAAGTTTATGATGATTTGTTCGAATAGCCATTGCTCTTATGAAACTAACGCCTCCGTCAAGCGCGTACTTGTAATCATCAAATTTCATAAACTTTTTAACAAAATCGCGAGGCAGACCTTTTGCCTTTTTCGTTATTTTATTATTATCTAGCAATACCGCGTACATTTTACTGCGCAATCCGATAAAATATTTGATGGTGCTCGAGTTCATTTCATCTTTGAACTTACCAATAACCTTTTTATTTGTGTCGTCATGAAATTTACTGTCACGAGGGTAATCGGAAAGATCAAACAGATGTCGATTATCATATATATCCTGATAGACGTCCTCACATTCGATTTCATACACGAGCGAGTCGGTATCAGTAAACAATAGTCTACTGGACGGCCATTGATTTTTAACAAAATTGTAATGAAAATCGTACATCAGCCATTTTGATAAATCTAACACGGAAGCTCCAACGCAAATCGGCTTGTTTAGTTTTAGATTTGTTTTTCTTCTTTGCATCGCGACAAGATTTTCATTAAAAATTTTCATGCTAACAAATTCATCGTCTGACACAAGTTTGTTTCTGCGATTGATATCATTAACTAGCTCGATATTTACGCGTTTCCTAATATTTTCCATCGTCTTACTAAAAACGGAATTGTTCATGAGCTTAAAGAAGTTTTTTTCAAAATCGGTTTTTGCTGCAGCTCTTCTCGAAGTGTTTGAGTTAATATAACCTTTCATCCACGGCGACTGATTAAACTTTAAAACTCTATGAACTTTCCTCAACACAAGACCAGCATCTACTGCTTGTTTTAAAACTTTGTAATGCAAAACATAATTTTTCTTATCGAGTAAATTTGGTACTAGTTTTTTGACCATAGAATTTTGTCTTGGTGATGCTAACGCTTGTTGTTCTTGAGACAACGTACTATAATCTATTATCATCGATTCTGTACAGAAAGGATTATCGTTGTGTAAATTGTGTAGCGAAGTTGGATAATCGAGATCAACTTCAACGAAGTACGAAACATCGTCGGGTATCTTTTTTTTCTGTCTCTGATAGAAATTGCTCAGCCGTGATCCAACGAAATCCACCAAAAGGCATTGGTTCTGCCATAGAATAACCGTACAAATTATTACAATGTAGATAAATTATATACTTCGAAGGAAGCTCAGGATTATACTTTTTCATATACTTATTGTTTGCTTCCGCATACTTTTTTGCTATCACTCTAATACCGCCTCGGATACATTTTTCGATATAATTGAACATATCAACGTCAGTCAGTAATTCTAACCTTACTTTACTAAACTTTAACAATGCGTCCCACGACAGCCCGGGAGCAGAATAATACCAACAAGGATCTAGTCCATAATTGTTATAGCTCACTTTTCGAAAACTTTCAAATACGTCCACCAGCAATAACACGTCAGTTTTTAGATACAAATCATGATAATCTCCAAACGTCTTACAATCAAATTCTTTCCAGATATCTTGTGCATATTTGTAATCATCATCGGTTATATTTTCATTTTTAAGTTGCGAATAAAATTTGTCTTTGCTAGGTAGCGAAGTTTCATCAAATTTACTCCAATCATAGAGATACTCGTACGGAAATACTCCTTTTTTGGTCAGTAGATTAAATTTATCTCCAAAACAGTCTCGTAGGTTATCAAACTCGCTACAACCTTTTACCAGCTCATCCAATGATGCTGCCATAAACTGCAGGCTGTCAATAAAACGCAACTTACCTAGCGTAACTGACATATACTTTTCAAAATTATTTGGAATGCATTTGATTACGTTATCGAGTTTTAAACGAGATTTTACGTCAGGATCACCAAAAGCTTCTACGATAATGTGGCTATCATATCCTCGAAAGTTGTGAAGAATAACTGGAATAAAATCTGGAGCATGAAATTTTAAATTACATTGATCATGAGCCGCTCCACGGTACTGTCCGGTGAGATGGCAATGGTCACGTACTTTTTTGTTATCATCAAAAGCTTTTTCACAAATATAACAACATTCTGCTTGCTCGTGATCAGATTCTTCTTGAGATGTCAGTTTTATCATTGGAGTTACTCTTTTCAAACGATTAAATATATGATCAACTTCGCTAATCAACTGCTTGAGAAGCCAGACAGCTGGATTTTTACCACGATATAATTTGATTGGTTTGGATAAACTCGAATCAGCACAACAAACTATCTTATGCGCTACTCAGCATGGAACATGGTTTTGAGTTTTTCTTGTACTCGATTGGTTAGGATTATTTTCTACGCCAAGTACAGGCTGAAGTAAGCATTCGAAATCAGCGTATATGACGAAAGGAATTTTTAGTTTGGGATGGTGATTGACAAACTGTAACACGCTATTTTCTTTGGACGGCATCGTTATTCGTTGTACGTCAATACAATACTGCAAATGCTTTTGTAATATTACGTCGTCCGTACAACCGTGTAAACAGCGATAACAGAAGGACATTTTCTTCTTTCGTTTATTGTGCTGTTTGCCAACTAGTCCATTAAAGGTTTTAATCCAAACGTAATGATTTTTATAAAACAGTAAGTTTATTGTCGATTGTGAAGCTTTTTCTGAAATATATCTTGGACAGACATTTTCTTTTTCGTCTAGTCCGAAAATGTTGATCGAAACATTATTTTGCTTTTCAAACCTTGGTATTTGATTTTCTGCCACTGGAAAGTCAATGCCTTTAAAATTTAATCTTGACACGTGACTAATATACTTGTCAACACGATCAGCGTGTTTTTCTGCTGGAAATAGCCCACTGGAAACATCTGTTATCGAGGTTTTTGACGTTTACACAGCATTTTTTATTTTTTATTTTTGGTGGCAAATCAATATACGAACTACCGCGTAATATGTCATACTTTATTGTGTGAAATAAAATTTTCTCGATCATTTCAAACTTCCAACCCGAACCCAATTCGGTAAATTCTTCTATCTTTTTCCAAATTTCTTGGTGTATTTCATTAGCAGTGACAAAAGATCAGTCCCGAGCAAAACACGTCTTGATTTTGCATTAATGTAAGGGTCTGCAATTTCCTTGTCAGTCGATCCCTCTGTCACAAGTAGCTTTGAAAATATAACGTGATATTGCACTAATATTCTTAGACCCTTATGTTTTTCAAGTTCACGTTTTACAGTTGGCTCTAGCAAATGATAGAGATTTGTTGCAGTAAAATTTACCAGTACGATTTGTTTACTGAACCGATAACTGTTGTCAAAACCTGTAAAGGCAGTCGCTATTTTTTCAGGTTCTCCCATAAGACTCTTCTTGGTTATATCAGGTAATTTCAGCATTGCTATATAATAGTGTAATATTATATGTTTAATTGATCGTTCGATCGATAACTCACTGCAAGCCAGCTGAACAAACAATTAGAGATATAAAATCCTTATAGTATAATGACAAGCGCAAACGAGCAAGAGTATTATTACATTCATCCGAAGTATAACCTATACGCTGGAAATGCATTAGGTTCGGTGATACGTGTCCAGTACAAACATCCAATGGGTAAAGCAACGCCAGCAGGCTATAAGATCAGTGTCAAAGGTGATAATACCGAGAGAATTGAAATGTTTCGAAAAGATTTTATTTATACTTTGTTCTGCAAGGATATTCCAGAAGGACAGCGAGTCTATCGAGTAAATGGCTCGATTACTGATGACAATATTGAAAACTTATCTTTACAAAACGAGTTTCAGCCGCACCCGGTCTTTGATTTATACGAGGCTAACGATCGCGGTATTATTAGAAATAGAAAAACTAAAAATGTTGTTGGTTCTATGAGTAGCATGGGGTATCTCATATTAACTGCCAGAGGAACACTAACAGATCGAGTTCATTATCAATCTCATCGTTTTGTTTATGAGACGTTTAACGGACCTATACCCGATGGTCTTGTGATTAATCACATCAATAACGTAAAAACTGATAATCGAATAGAAAATTTGGAAATAGTTACCCAGCAGGAAAATGTGAGAAAAGGACGAGGCGGTGGTATTAATTTTAGATATCCTGCAAAACCTGTTGTTTCGTTGAATCTCAAAACAGATGAGGAGATCAAATTTAAATCGATTTCAGCTGCGGCAAAACACTATAAGATAAATTCTAGGGCAGTAAAATTTGTTGCCGATAGAATAACAGGATCAGCTTTGTCAAGTGAATACGATGCCAGGATTGTTTTTAGATATGATGATTAATAATATTTCGTAATTCTGTCTTAGTAAGACAGCTATGTGCAAATGCCATAATATCATCGCGATCAAATTTTAATGTTATAAAAGCATTTTCATTAAGTTTATTTTTTTCTGCTGCTGTTAGTAATATTTTATGAGAATCACCTTGCGTAACAATAACGTCAACGAAATATGCACTATAACCCGACAGACATTTTCTTACCGCTTCGGCTAGTTCCTTGTAATTTAATATATTAACCTTTTGATGATATTTTACCTCGTTAGTCATATCTTATAACAATAAATTAGATAAAAGTATATTATAATATGGATCTGATGAAACGACTTGCTGAAATATATGCGGAAGATACAATCGCAGACAATGTTAAAATCACTAGCGATAAAGTCGCTGGCGATAAAGTCGCAGATAATATTACAATCTCTACCGATATAATAGACAAATCTGCTAGTTATAGCGAAGATGATATTTTGTACAACAACGAATCTGACGATGATGATGAAATAGTCACCGTCGCTGACAGAACAAATTACAGCAGACCAACAACTGGAAGATATAATATTAAGTATCACATTGCCAAAAAAAATAATAAAATTTAATTTTACTGTTGCCGAACAACAGATATTTTGGCAGCTTATCAGGCCGTTTTTAAATCTAAAAATAACTGGCCAGCAAAGGAGCATAAAATACGATTTTATTTTCGCTAAGATATTTAATTTAATGCCAGTTGATAATGAAAGGAAATTACATTTAATTTCGTTATGTAAAACTATCAAATGTAAATCTGTGCTTGTGAAATACGAACAAATTTATAATAACGTTATTGGATCGACTTAGTTGGTACCCAGCTATTAAATTTATCGCTATACCCACGCCACTTGACTAAACTTTTATTGCCTTTTCTCCTAATCACTTTTCCGATAACGAAAACATCTTGCTCAGTTTTCTGAAGTTCTTGTTCATAAAAACTACCAATGATCGGTTCCCCTGCCAGATCTTTTAGCGCGTATGTTACAGGTATTGTTAAAAGTACTTTATCAACTACAAACACTTCTTCAGTCCAGTTTGGAGTAAATCCTTTTTCAAATACTTTTTTCGTCAGAGAAAATCTAACTTTATCACCGACTTTAAATTTATGTCTGCGATACATGTTTTCATTTGCAAGAATCGGATTTTTAATTGCGTCGTTTGGCGATAGTTTAGTGGTTCGATGTTTCGTGTTATTATATTCGTCCACGATTTGAGAAAGATCATCAATATACCTGTTTGTATTTTTAGCTGTCAAATATTTGTGTATTTTTTCGTTTAGAGTGCGATTAAATCGCTCTACTAAGACACTTTTTCCCTCGTTCCCTGTAACATATTTTTTAATGTTATTTTGTTCTAGAAACTGTTCAAACTTTTTATTGGAAAACTCCGCGCCATGATCGGTCCAGATTTTATTCGGTTTTCTTTCTGTACTTGTTATTATTTGTTTTAACGCATCAGTTATCGACGTTCCTGTCTTGTCTAAAACTGGAACACTAAAAGTATATTTACTAAAAACATCTACAACGTTAAACAAGTATTTCTTATTATCATTAAACTGAGCTAGATTTGACACATCTACTAAATCTATCGCCCAGATATCATCAACGGCATTTGCGACAACTTTACGTCGCGTAAACTTTTTTTTTTAGGTTTGTGTAGTTCGGCTGCGAGATCATCATACAATTCCTTTCCGAGTCCTAATTTATATTTTGTTCCAATAAAACCCTGTACCAGCCTTCTATCAAAACGTTCTCGTAGATTTGTCGGTTCCATATCACGAAGTTCGTCTAACATTACTTTGTCGCAATCCGATTTTGAGTTTTCATGATCACGATAACAAATGTCATGACGCATTGCTATTACATCAACTTGATTGTAAGGTTCTTGTCCTGGCAGCGGATTATCATTTTCATCTAGTTGTTTATCAAGAGGATTATAAGGTCCAGTATGTTTATGGCCTGGCAATGTCCAGCCTCCTTTTGGTTTTGGTAATTTGCCAATTAATTTATGTATATCTATACCTGTTCCAATTATTTCTCTGTTGTTACAACGTTGACAGTATGTGACAATTTTATTTTGCTCGAGACATAAATCTCCGTCAGAATCGCACTTGCATATCATTCTATATTTTTAGTCGTCTACTAAAATAATCTCCCTGACAACGTCAGGGCTGACAACGTTAGGAGCGTATCCAGCTCCAGACGTTTTCTTTAAAAACATACTTTTCTTTCTACCACAAACAGCACAAATACTTTTTAGCATCATTCTATTATTTTTTGTTTTTTCCGTCGTCTCATCCTTATTTTCTGTTTTAGTTTTACATCTGAGACAATATGTTGACATTATATATTTGTAAGTTTAGATAAAATTTATTGCAAGCTTTAGATAGATTTACAAACATTTATTGCAATCTCATCATTAGCGTGAGAAGGTTGCTTATCAAACTGCAAAATAAACTTTAAAAAATT
>JAECUM010087901.1:0-11466 GCA_016617855.1 Megalonaias nervosa | reverse complement strand
ATATATATCGATCAGATGGGCCTACGAATGTATGTTAACTTAAGTTTTCTTCTAGGCATTGTAAGTGTGTATCAGTCACATAACTGTATCGCATAGGACGAACCTACTGAATAGCGTTTTCTATATCTCTTTTTAATATTTTGTGTGTGCATCGAATACATACAGATACTATGAAGGTTGGACCTAGTGGAGGATATTGCTTATAGGTCTTTTCTTAGGATGTGCATGTGTTCATGAACGGAGCTGTTTATATTTTTGATGTCCTCTTTGGCAACGCTAGTTTGTGGATCGGTCGTGTATTGAATCCGAGATGGATGTTGCCTATCTATCATTTTAAATGCTGCTTCTGTGTTTGCATCGCACTGATACCTAACTTATAATGGATGGGCCTTCTTGTGGATGCAGTGTATATGTCTTTTCTTAGGATGTTCCAGTGTGTATCAGTGAAATACATATATTATACAGGACGGGCCTAGACATGCTAATTATACATCTTGTCATGCATTTCAGTTATGTACGACAGAGAAGTAGACAGATACTGTATGAGTATTTAATGAAGTTGTGCAAGTGAGTATACACTTACAGTTTCGTATTTTGCATGGGATTTGATTTTTGAAGAAAACGAATTTCCTCGGTTTTCCTCACTGGTTATACTGACTATTTAAAATAAACTTCGTGTATATCAGGTATTGTTACAAAACTTTTAATTCCTTTTCTTTTGGTTTATCGTTGACTGGTGTATTTTGAGTTATAAAGTATACAGCTTCGTCTTACTTCAGATGTGCATCTACCAAAAACTGCTAGCTCCACTTGCTAATTTTCGATTCCTGGACTTCAGAGACGAATTGTAAAGGAAAGATAATAACTTTATTTATTTACATATTTATATATTTGGTAATTCATTTATTGCACTTTCAGAAACTTCTATTGTCGAGTCTGGCAAAATTCGTTTTTTCTATTTAAATAACTGATACAGACAGTGTTCTTTAAACTAATTCTTTATCACTTTAGCTTTTTGCAGATAGTGTATTACAGAAGTTAAAGGACTGCAATTGATCAGGAGACGCAACTTGTTCCGTGACTGTCTCCGATACAGAAAAGAGTTGTGTCCCTTGCATAGCATACTTAACGATTCGATATGGTATCTGTGTAAGAATTATGTTCGCCAGACGAACTCACCGAAATTCATCAAATTAAGAGTGTCAGTCTAAGAAAGTGTGATGTTTCAATATATGCGTTCAATGATCACACGTACAATTATAGAATGGAATGGGTATAATAAAAGGAGAGAATTATTTTCATCCAATGACCACACAATCTGTACTAGTAAAGGCGTGGCATGTGAAGAGATAAATAGACTCATTCAATGACCACACATAAAGTAATAAGAGAAAGGCGGTATGTGGTGAGAAAACGTCACCAATTATCACCCAAAGGAAGTTTTATAACGGCGATGTTTCCTGACGTCAAGGTGAACTCCTTTACATTTATGCAACCGGGAGTTGCACACAAATCTTCTCAGAGGACAGGAACTAAATGCTGAACATATGAATATGTAAATATTTAAAACTCATGCAAATGGATCCCAGATGAAATATAGAAGTAAATAAATGATTAATGTTAGAATAATACCAGAAACTGAAGTTTTACGTTTAAGTACTGAAATTACCTTGTTAGCTATAAGTATCGTAAAAGTTGTTAACAGGTGAAATTGTTAATGTGATGAAAATAATTGCAGAATAAACACAGAAGGAACTGAAATGTAAACTTAAAGCACACACCTTTGTCTTGCCATAATAGCTCTTAAACCTGACTGTTACATGCTGCTGTACATACCCAAGGAAGCTTGATTTCAGACGTTCTGTACTCTCAGTGCATGTAAACCGGCTGCCTGGATACCGATTCGAACTTTCCCCGAGCCTTAAATACCGAGTAGATGGAATTTAGCTGAAAAACCTTTGAAAGTTGGAAGACTGTTGGGAAAGTGTTGGATATTGAAGAATTTGAAAACAATGTTGGAAAACTCTAACTCGTCTTGAGACTAGAAAATTACGTAAAAGGATAATTATTTACAAACAAACAGATTTTGTTGTTGGCATCCGTTAGTCTCGAGAGACGATGGAAATGCGCCCATGAGAGGTATCCCGGTTGGTAGTTGTGCAGCGTCTTCTGTGGCTATGGAGCCCCACACGGGAGTGGCAATCCTTGCTGCAGTTGCTGCACTTGAAGGTTAAGTCTGGTGTGGGTTGGAGCTGCTTCCTCTTTCTCTGAGATCGTTTTTCATCAGCGAGCAGACGTAGCTTGCCCTCACCGGCTTTCAGACCGGTGGCCAGGGCATGTCGCTAGCTGGACTTGTTTAGAGCAAGCTCTTCCCAGGTGTTGACATCGATCTCAAGGGCTTTCATGTCGTGCTTGCAGACATCCTTGAAGCGGAGATGTGGCCGTCCGATCGATCTTCTGCCAGAGGCAAGCTTAGAATAAAGAAGGTCTTTGGGGATCCGTCCGTCATCCATCCGACGTACATGGTCCAGCCATCTGATGCGACGTTGGTGGAGGAGTGTGAACATGCTGAGAATCTTGGCACATTCAAGCACCTCATTGTTTGTCACTCGATCGCTCCAGGTGATCCCGAGTATGCGTTGGAGGCATCGCATGTGAAAGGCGCTCAGTCTTTTCTCCTGTGAGGAGTACAGGGTCCAGGTTTCGCTGGCGTACAGGAGAGTGCTTAGCACACAGGCACGGTACACGGAGATCTTAGTGTTCAGGGTCAGCATGCTGTTGTTCCACACTCTCTGCGACAACCTAGAGAGAGTTGTTGACGCCTTTCCAATCCGCTTGCTGAGCTTACAACCAAACAGATATATATGGTGAAATTAACATCCGGAGACTGATTGATTGATCGATCTATCTATCTGTCTACATATATATATATATATATATATATATATATATATAGGTTATATATATATATATATATATATATATATATATATGTGTGTGTGTGTGTGTGTGTGTGTGTGTGTGTGTGTGTGTGTTCAGGATTTTATAATCGTAAACATGATTAAATACAAGTTACTACAGTGGCAAATAGGCGACGGGTATTAACATTTTTGAACTAGTTTAAAAAAATGAAAGGAAACTTAAGTTTTGATGGACTCCGGTATATCATCCACTGGAAGATGGTAACGTGAATATTGGTTGGAGATCCCCACCAAAAGAAAAGACGGTGGATATCAATATTTAACAACAATAACAAAATAAAGGAGGGGGAGGAGGAGGAAAACATGTTTCTCCGATTCTTCTCCCTTCTAGAATCTAACTCACTAAACACAAAAGGGGATTCCAGCAAGAAAGTAGCATAGATATAATACACACGTAGGTACAAAAATAAAACATTGGAACAGGACACCATATAGTTAGGGAAGTAAGACTGTGATGGGCCACGCTACGAGGTGTTACGCGAAGTAGACAGACCTGCAAAAGAGCCAGTAAAAACCAACTATACGATATATGTACAGACACACACACACATAAACTATGGGGTACATTTTATACACTTTTAGAGATAAATGGTCTTCCTTGCAATCGACATTCACATAAACGAAACAAAACTCTCGCATATAGAAAGCTATTAAGAAAGATGTCATGGCCTTGTTTCAGTTTTTTTCCAATATTTTAAACTTGGCTATTTTTCCTTTAGAAATAGTTGGAACGCGCCATTTTCAAAGAAGAAAAAGGAGATCCAGTGGTGGCAAATATTAGTATGCATACACAAAGACAAAATATTATTACCTTTTTTATTTATTTTGTATTTTTCGTATGAAAGAAACCAATGCACATGTCTAAAAAAATGCATTCAAAGCAAGAGATAAAGTCTTAACGTTAAATGTAATGGATGAAATCCTTTTCAGGAGTGGGTGTCGGATAAAATTTCACACGAAGCAAAAATTAAGGTATTTTCTTACGTTTCTAACATATTTGATTAAACTTGTATGGCAGACAACTCTATCAAATGATAGTTATGTCATTCCAAATACACAAACGGGGCGCGCAATCAAACAATATATCACAATACATACATGAAACACTGAACAGTAGGAAGCTCTGTGGCGAGATCACTAAAAATAAACAGGAAAAGGAAAGCGGCCTTGAACGTTTTTTGACCAGGGAAGGAAGTACAACTGCCTTAAATTCTTAAGTTTAGACATGGGGATGGAAAGTTGGGGCAACTGAGACCGGAAAGCCTGAAAAGTATAGACCTATCAAAATTGTAGATAAACAGAGCAACCCATTAAAAAACATAACATTTTTAAAATAAACTTTTTTGTTATCAAAATTCGCTTCGATTTTTTTTTTACTGGAATACGACATCCACAAACCTTTGGGGGCAACAATTACACATAAAAGCCTCTATAAACTTTTGGTTTAAGGAGGTGGGGGGGGGGGACACATCGACAGTTATCAGCTTATATAGCTAAGAGCTCGACAAAAGTCTACTATAAATTGTAACTATGTTACGGTAACATCTCTGTAATGTACTCTGTTACGACTTTACTTGTAAGATTTTACAGAGTTTCACCTGATGAAATATTCGCAACGGATACGCTTCTTTGATTTTCATTCATATGAATTGCGTAAGTCGCTTTTATTGCCCCATTGTTGGTAATGGGTCATGTAATTTGCATAGATCAACAAGTGTGGCATCTATTAATCCTGAAGTACCGAAGTTACGTACGTGGCCGTACATTCCACCCTAAGAAGTATGCTCCTGTTGAAACATGCCAATCACGTAATTCGTAGTACACCATTGACGATAGTGAAGACTGGCAAATTCTGATAGCACAACACTCGTATCTTAGATAGCACAACATTCGTGTCTTAGATCTAGGTGAATTCTTGGTAATATAGCCATTTGCTAATTTGTCTGGATACATTGTTTCACGATAGCCTTTACGTCGAAGACTTTGGCTGCATCTGCTCCTTTTCACTGTTCTATGAAGAAATGGTGATCAGGGATTTATTTAGGGTCGAATTTTGTATATGGTATGAAATGTGATGTTATGCGATAGGCGTTGACCGTATTTATTTCCTATCAGGTAATTGTAATTTACTTCTATATGGTTCGTCTCAGTATCTAATACAGAAACTTCAAAAAATTTAAACAGCTGTTGTTTGGATTATTCTTAGAGTACGAAGAATTGAACACATCCCCTCCCCTGCTTTGTAACCTTCACTGGCTATCCGTTCAATCCAGAATTAAACACAAAATCTGTTCACTATGCTATACTTCGTTGACTGACTCCAGTTCAGTATAGCGCTATCTGACCTCATCCATGTGTAGCGGCGCCATGATTTACCACAATCTACCACATTTTACTACAATCTACCACAGTGGTTCCCAAACGTTTCTGGTCACCGCCCCCTTGCTTATCCTTGTCGCCCCCCCCCCCTCCCTTACCCCGTAAAAAGCATAATTCAGCATTAGTGCTCCGTCGGTAATCCCACCGCGCCCACATGGGGGCGGTACTACACACTTTAGGAACCACTTATCTAACACAATCCACTAAAATCTTCCACAATCTACAATGAAAATACTGCAATCGACCAGAATCTTCTACAATCAAGCGTGAAAACGCCACACTCGACTAGTATATATGCCACAGTCCACCGCAATGTACCACAATTGAATATATAAATACCACAATCCACTACAATCGGCCATAAAAATATCACAATCAACCACTATTGACCTTGAAAACACTATAATGTACTAAAATTTATATGTTAATTGGTATGTTAATAAAGAGGCAGACCAGCTGAAAACCCGACGGTCCGATAATAGAACGGAATGCCACCCGAATTGTATTTTATATGTAGGCCTAGGTTATAACTGACATATTCAAAGTGCACAGTAGTCCAAATATTATTTCAATAAAATAAAACGTCTGCAATCTCATTGTGTGTAGCGAAAATATATACAAGACATTTGTTCATTCAAATATACCAATTAGTTAACACATAACTATAATTTATATTCCAGAGGATAATTTAATAGCGTATGCATGTTTAAATACACTGCATCACATAAACTATCATGAAATTATAATACAAGTCTTATATATTAAGCAAATGTATGTACACGAACTACGATACGAAACGCGTTCATTAAAACGTACAAATAAAACGACCAATTAGCGTCGGATGCGTTCAATTCATATATTAAAATATATTAATATATACATGATATCAAAAGGTTTAGTGCTGCACTTAAGATCACTGCAACTGGTGTTGACTAGCTGTTCGATAGGCCTGTCTTTTTTGGATGCGTAGAAGTTTCTCCTTTATTTTCGCTGCATTAAGCAGGATTACCTACTTTCCATTCTCCAAAGCTGACCGAAATCTGTCAAATGAAATGTTTAAAACCAAGGGAGGATTATGGAAATCAGTGAAACAAAAGGTTTGAGTTGATGTTTGCTTCTTCTCATATTTAAATATGAATCATTCCAATTGTTATGAACTGACTGCGTTTTCTGCGTTTTGATGGATGTAAACGGTCACGTAATACTGATCTGGAATTTTTTACACATCGATAAATTCTGCGGACTACTTTTGGTTCCCTGTGTCCAGATCATTTGATGTGAAGTTTTATCTATATCAACGCTTTACACCCTAATAATAACAACAACAAGCTCCGACCCACCCACTCTTGTGATTTCCGATCAAAAATGACAAGCCACAGATTAAAATCTACCATTAGAAGTTAAAACAATGTAATTGCACAGACCTTCCTGCACTCCACTGTGGCCTTTTCAGGCTCGATAGTAGTAGGTTTGGAAATATTGTTGTGGATCGTGGTAGATTGTAGTGGTTTTTGGTATATATACCGGTAGACTGTGGTATTTTCACGCTTGAATGTAGAAGATTGTGCTTGATTGATGTATTTGTTTAGCCTATTGTGGTAGATTGCAGTGGATTGTGGTAGATTGCGGTAGACTGGTAAACGTACGCTCCTCTTCCGATACTCGTATCCTCATTGCTCCCACCGTTAAAACAAAGTTCTTTTTAGTGTACCAGGGCCCAGCTAAGTGGAACGAATTGCCCACAATCTATAACAAGAGTACATCGTGATCTCATGCAAGAGTACCCTTAAAATTTGCATATTTTAACTACAAGAACAGAATTAAGGACTTAATGCTGTTTTTGTAATATCACGGTGTTTGTTTTAGTAATCTTGTCGTTGTATATGTTTTCATGTGTTCTTCTGTGTTGTTAAACGCTGAGAGATTTTAAAGATTATGTGCTGTGTTAAGTCCTCATTATTCATTGGCGCCAGCAAGTAGGGGCAAGGTGACCCCCCCCCCCCCATTTCACCTCTAAACATGTTTTAGCCTACATCCGTAAAACTTAATAACTGATCACTACATGGTACCCCATATGTCCCACTTCCATCCCGAAAATAATCCTGCAGGCGTTCCAGACATTATTATTATTATTATTATTATTATTATCTAAGGCATTCTATGGTACATACATGAGAAAATATGGAATACGCTCAGCAATTTAATCTAGTACATACCCATTCAGTAGGCAGCACATAAAAGTATGTTGTACGGACAGTAATAAGACAGCGGACAAGACAAAGAAAAACCCAGTCAGTATGGTTCTCGCCATTTACAGTCTCGAATGATCTGGGTGTAATTTCTGTCCAGTCTGCTTTGGATTGGAGGTAGTGTTCAAAGGTTTTGATGTATAGCAGCAGAGGAGGTGAACAGACCACTTGTCTGAATCGTCATTTATCTGAAAAATAAGGTTCCTACGAAGGCTGAAAATAATGTCGATAACGCTAAACCAACACCACTAACTGATCGAGAGTTTCTCTAATTGGGTTAGCTTATCTCGTTACTTCATCTCCGACTCTTTTTTGTGTTTCGTTTACTCGCCGGGTCACTCAATATTGGTCGTCAACCTCTTCTGCTGCTGTAAATTAAACAGCCATTATAAATATTATCAATACTGATTGGAGAACCACACTCAGCCAGATTAGCTCGAGAGCGACTAGAGGCTATTAAAAAATATTTACCTGTCCGTGATTCTGTTAAATAACAACTACAATCACGTCAGGAATCTCAAGTTGAATTTGAAGAGGATACAAAACAATTATTTAAACCTATTACAGAAACAACTAAAAGTCTTCTTCCTGCGTTAGAAAAAACTGCTGAAGCAACTGGAAAAATAGCAGAAAGAACAAAACAAACAAAAAGGATTTTACGAGGACTTTCAGCTGATATAGCTGCTGCTGCTCAACTTGAAGGCGCTGAAGCACCAGCCCCTAAACCAAAACCAGGAGATTCTGCAAGTAATGCTGAACTGTTAAATAAATTTGATGAGAATGTTGTTATATTTGTTAAGAAAATTGAAAACAGAAAAGGATTAGCTCTGTTTGCTGTGGAAAATTTTGGTCAAAGAAAAGAATTAATGAAACCTGAACACGTTAAGGATATTAAAACTCGTGAACAATGGCAAAAAGCATTATATCGCATATATATGGATGTTGAAAGAATTAAAGCTAATGATCCATTATATCAAGATTATCTTAATGAAATTTACAATTTAATCCAAACAAAAAGACAAGAAGAACAAGAAAGAAAAAAAAGCAAAACAGGAAGAAGCAGCAAGAACAAAACGAAAATATACAAAAAGAACACAACCAGCTCCTCAAACAACATTGGATTTACCACCACCATTATCACCGTCACCACCACGAGAAATGACTCCTATACCGCCAGAAAAACCAGTTACACCTATTAGTAAACTACGAGGAATATATGAAGAATTATCTAGACAACCCCCCTCAACTTTTACTGCACCTGAATTAACACCTAAAAAAATAAAAGAAGGAGAAAAAGTGAAAGAATTGTATGAAGAATTACAAGAATTAGGAGAGGAAGAAAAAATAAAAAGAATAGAAGAAGAAATAAAAAGAATGGAAAAAGAGCATAAAGAAATGGAAAAAAGATTTTGGCCGTCAGACACCTCTTCTGACAGCGCAACTGGAAGTGGATTTACTACTCAAGGAAGCGGTCTTATTAATTGTCCAAACAGCGTTCTCTCCGATGTTGATCGACCAGAAATCTTCATTGGAAGAAAACGAGCTGGTAATAATTCCCCAGAAATAATTAATGAAGCAGCTGATATTTGTAAACGATTATTTACAGGCGGTATCATGGATATTAATGTGTATCGGTCTCTCATTAATGAAATCGCCGATGACTACCACAGTGATTAAATATAATTAGATACAGTTACTATAATAAAATGATCGTATATAATGCTCAACGTGGACCAACCATGGTTAGAGTAATAAATTCACAATTACCAGTATACAAAACGACCCACGGTGATGTTGTTCAGGGTCTATTTAGAAGGATAGCCCCAAAAGCAATACCAATTGCAAAGCAACTGGGAATGAAAGCTATTGATGTTGTTCATGAAAAAGGTATTGGTGCTGTTGGTGATGTTGCTAGTAAGGCATTTTCAGCAATCAAGGATAGACTAGCACGATTAATACGACGAAAACCTCAGCCACCAGTGAAAATGGCCAGCACTGAAACAATGCCTGCAAATATTAGTAAAATAATAAATCAAGTTGCTAATCAAAAACTAGCAGAGTTGGCTGATGTACCAATGTCAGAAAAAGAAAAAAATATAACCGCTAGTCTGATGGCAGGAAGTGGTCTTCGTGTTAGACGATAATAAATATAATAAAGATGTTCAAACGTATATCTGATCCCGCATTTGACATGGACGCACCAGTACTCAAGGATGAATCTGTGCGTGATTATCAATATTATTCTTATGACGTACAAATTCCAGATCGGCGTGGAAGAATTGAACTGCAAGTTCAGGATACAAGCAGATATTTCTTACCCGCTGAAGCATTTACTGAAGTAGAAGGTGAGATCATAAAAACAGATAATACTGAATACGCCGCTGATGTTAGTGTTGGTTTTGTTAATAATGGTATTATGGCATTATTTGACAGCGCTACGTATATGATTGACGGAAAAAATATTGAATCAATTCAGAAAGACGTTGACGTTGCTACAATAATACTTGGTCTTGCAAGATACAGTGATGATTATTCAAGATCAACTGGTCCATCAATGATGTTCGTGAAAGATACTTCTAATTCTCCAGAGTATCAACAATATGAAATAGGACAACCAAGAAATTTTGCCAGAAACGCCAACGCTGATGTACAAAGTATGATTATTAATGTAGATCCAGATTTCAACTTAGGATTTAGATCACGTCGAGTAATGATACAAGGTAATAGAAGAGCATTTTCATGTTCAATTCCACTGTCACATATCTTTGGATTCTGTAGAAATGTTAGAAAAGTCATTTTCGGAGCTAAGCATACAGTTGTACTTGTACGAAAAGCAACCGACAATGATGCAATATGGCGACCCGCTGGTGATGCTGGTAAAGTAATTCTTACAAAACTTTCATTGTGGATGCCAGTAATGACTCTATCAATATCTGAAGAAGATCGGTTACTTGCTTTCATGGGCAGCGGCGGTAAATCGATGTTATCATGGTTAACAATGACCACAGATGCTATCCAGAGTAATATTAATGGTTTATTTACATGGCAAATAGCTTCTCAGCAAGGTGTTTCTGCACCACGACATATATTTATTGCATTACAAGATGCTGCACGGGTAAATGATCAAACACGTAGTATTATGATATTTGATAATCTTGGTGTTTCCGAGGTTTCGTTGCGGATAAATGGATATCAAGAACCATCCGAGGATATTTTATTGAATCTCGAGCAAAATCATGTAGCACGTGCATATCATCGTCTGATGACGTTCATGGGACGTGATCAAAATGTTGATTCTGGTTTACAAATATCACAGTTAGATTTTACAACCTTATATTCAATTTATTACTTTTCGCTGGAGCATTTAGATTTGTTTAGACAATTTGTTGTAGATATACATTTTCGAGTTCGTGTGACAATAGGAGCTATTGCTAATTATAGGGCAATGGCTGTTATACTCAGCGATAAATCAATGTTACTTGAAGGTGTTGTTGGTCGCATGAGAGTCGTTGATGCTCCAGTAGAAAACATGTAATTAGATCGCTCATAATATTATAATGTCATATAATCACGTTAATGTCAGTCTGACTCCTGGTCAGATTAAAAGGCTACAATCAGCATCAAGAAATAACTGTGGATTAAAAATATCGCTAAAAAGAGAACAAATGAGTGGTGCAAATATATTATCGTTGACCGAGCGTCAGTTCAGAAACTTCACTGAAGCCCAAAAATCAAATAAAGGTATAAAACTTAATCTTTCTGCAGGCGCCGTTAAAGATATTGTTAAATCTGGCGGATTATTTCCACTTATTGCAGCTATACCAGCATTAATAGCCGCTGAAGCCCCAGCTGTTGCA